>JANHFL010004278.1:87004-98468 GCA_032468155.1 Oxyrhabdium leporinum
GGTGGTTGGTTGGTTGGTAGGAAGGAAGGAAACAAAAGGAAAGGAAAGGAAAGGAGAGGAGAGGAGAGGAGAGGAGAGGAAGGAAGGAAGGAAGGAAGGAATTTTTTCATTCTAGAACAGAACCTGATTAAAAATATATATATATACACATCTTCCATATGAGATAGCGCAGTATAAAATGGCCAGCAAAGATAGAGAGCAGGATTGCAAATATCACGCCCATCAATGAAAGCATCCACCAGCCACCTGAAATGCTATTTGTGCAAGAGAGAAGGAAGTGCAGCAGTGACCTGGATTCACTTGCTTGCATTGGTGAAGGGGGGGGGGGAAATCACAACTTGGATGCAGAACCAGAAAACTCAGGTAGTGGTCAATTTCTCTGTAGTCTATGGGCAGGCTGAGGAGGACAACATCATTCGTTTTCCTTCGAACATCTGTACCGTTGTGGACTATAACAGAGCTAAGCCAGCTCTGAACAAATTGTCTTCTAGTGAACCACGTCCTATACATCTATGGCGGCTTTCCCACTATAATGTAGTAGAACATTTAATGAGCACATTGTAAGAAAACAACGCCCAGATAAGGATGCTTCCAAAACCCAAAGGAGGGAATAATAGTATATTATTGTCCAAGAAGTCTATGGATTGATGCTGGGCCTGGAGGGGGAACTTTAAAAAAATAAATAAATCAGCTGGAAGGATGGCTGGGAAGGGCTGAAGCTGAAACAATACAAGGCTTTCCTCCTTGTTGGCAGTGGATTCTCTGAATCTCACCTGAAGATCTGTATAGGTGAAGAAGCAGTTTCCCAACATTTTTTCACACATCACAGGCAGGTAGAGGATGTCATAAAGTTTGAATAAGCATTTATTTACCAACAGATAAAACACAAAGGGTGGCTTTATGGCTAAGAAATCTGCCTTCCCTAATGTGGATTTTGAAATCGCAGGCATCCAGCAACTTTGAGCTATTGCAGCCTTGTTAGAATCATTTGTCTTTGGGAACAATATATTGCTTCCTTCTTTCCTTGTAGCGCTAATCTATTCTGTTGTCATGACAACCAACTCAAGTTCAGGTGCCTTTCCCCCCCCCAGCACCTTTTCCTCTAAAGTTATTACATTGCTGGCTTGTTGTTGTTATTGTTGTTGTTATTATTATTAAATTGCATGGACTAATAACTGGCTAGGACACTAAAGCTAACCGCTAGCAATACTTCATTTATCAGGACTGATGGAGCTAGAAATATAATAGTGGTCAGCCAGAAAGTTAGCTGTGCTGATGCCCAGGAATTATCTGCAACAAGATAGGTCTTTTAACCAAAGATACAGAACAATGGCGATCAAGATATTTGCTTCTAGGTGCAAATCTACCTAGCCTCCTTGCCCAGGGCACAATAGCCTTCTAATAATTTCCAAAGGGTATATCTGCTTGCTGCTATCTTTATCTCATCATCGATGCATAGCTGAGACAGCTGGTAGATGGCTGTAGGTGCTCTGCTTTAAGCAAAGTGTATTTCCTTTTATCTCAACTCCAGATCTGTGTACGCAGTCAATGTAGAGCACACTGATGCACATGAAGGAGGCAGCCTGAAGCTATATGTACGCTGTCTTAAAATGTAGCACATTAAACCTAATGTCAGACCTGCCCCAGACAAGAAAGACCCTCGACTCCCTTTGAGTTGAAAGGTATACTTTACTAAAAGCCAAGTGGAATACAGTGTAGCAAAGCCAGAACTAACGTTCTTGTGCCAAAACTTGCCCCTTCTGCTCCTTCCCTCTGCTGGTGCCCTATTGTCCAACTGTATTTGGAATAAATCATTTTGAGAACATTCTCTTCAACAGCGGTTGTGGAGCCATTAGATTCCTTTCCCAGGGTTTTAACCTTGAGACGGTGCCTCTGGAAGGAACAATGAGTTCCCCTCCCATCTGTCTCCCTCCCCGCTATAGTTCATGGAAGACTGCAGCTAGCAAATGCAAATCTCAGCATATGATGGCAGTTTTGACACCTATGTAGATAGGACCAAGCATAGACCTCTTCCATGGGTTTAGTATTCTCTGGAAGCCAATAGAGTTATAAGGGTAGCATGATTTCCTGCCCTCTCCAGGATGGGAAGGTAGTCTGTGGCCCAAGTTTCATCATTCTTATCCAACATGGCAAAGGATGACAGGACCTTCCAATGTTTGGAAAATCCCTGCTTTGTCATCCTCCGTATATCCCCTTGATATGTTCATGGAATAGTAGCTGGCTCTATCAAAATGGAATCAAATGGAAGCGGAAGATATAATCTTTTGTTAAAAATCCACATAAAAACATGCCTGAGCATATGGAGACAGCAACATAGCTGTGTGTAGCATAGAACTGAAGTTTCTAAAACAAACATCTCAACGTCAGTGGAATGATGAAATTTGGGATGATATGATGAGGCACAAATCTATCCAGTAAAGGCAATCAAGAATGGCACCTAGGCAAAGATATTATAATATCACGGTTTCTATTTATTTCTGGTGTGGATGCCATTCAAATTTCTAATTATAATCCAATCAGTCAACCAAGGGATGTAATTAATGAATTTCCCTTTTGTTTTAAATAAAGATAGACTAACCTGTCAATTCCTATTTATCTTACTTTCTCATTTTTTTCCTGACCCAGATTCATTTGGTCTTAGTTCTGTAACAATTGTAATCTACAAATTGGACTCCAAAATCCGTATCCTGGAAATGCCCACTGCATATTCTATTTCAAGGTTATTCTGGCCGTGTCTTCAGTCATTCACTCGATCAACATTGAGGATTAAGTATAAATTATATTGCATTTAGAACAGAGGCAAGCCAGCAGAAAGACCAGTTCCAATACTACAGAAATGATTGGAACAACAACAATAACAAAAGAAACTTCAATTCTAAACCTAGATGGTATATTTAAAATGTGTTAGAATTGCATATTCCTTGTCTATCCTGATCAGTGATACGTAGGAAATTTTCATCCAAATTTTAAGATTTCCTGCAAAAATGCCAAGAATTAAACCTGGGACTTCATACATGTGCTCTGTGAATGAATTGCAAGATTGTTTGACTTCTATGGCTACATAAAAGCCACAGAGTTTTTAAGACAGGGGTGCTTAAATCTGGCCCGCGGTGCTGGCCTGGAAATAGCAAAGGACTGGCCCGCAGTACCTCTGGCAGCCAAAATGGGGTGTGGGGGCATGCATGAGGCCCTCTATGCCCCATTTTTGGCCTGAACGTCCTCCTGCAGCACTTTGCCAGCTAAAACAGGGCATGGGGGCCTCATGGGGGCCCCTGTGCCCCATTTTGGCCGGCAGGATGCTGCAAGAGGCATCTGTCCCATCTCCTGCCCTCCCCACACCAGCCGGCCTGCAGAGGAGAACTACAATACTGATCTGGCCCTTGAAGAAATCCAGTTTGACACCACTGTTTTAAGAGGAGATACATGGGAAATGAGGTTTCCATATAGACTATTGTTCAATTGAATACTTGTTATAATCTTACTCTTCTTTCAACTCAAAATAGTATTTGGATCATTTTTTGAGTCCACTTTGCTTATAATGGGGTTCATTTTCCCCCCAGTACACATCCAAGTGCCAGTTCAGGAAAACTTGCTTTTTATTATTTTTTGGAGGGAAATTACTATAAGAAATTTAACAATCTTGTTCAGTCATGATGCCTTATTGAAAGCGTAACTGCTCTGTCGTTTCAAATTGTTTTAATATCTCCTTTCCTGGTCATTGTTATTATTTCTTTAATAATAACTCATTGAAGATGTTAGTTTGTGGAAATAATTATATCACTCCCCTTTTGAAGAAGACATATCGTGATACTTGGGTTTATTTTCTTCAAGCTAGCTGTGATAGTGCACCCCATACACTACCCAGCTTAAATTAATTAAGTTTTACAGAAAAATTGTCAAATTCTGGCCCAAACACAATTTGCAAAATTTCAGTCATGCTTATATTGACGATGCGTAAGATGGTTTTATATAGCCTTTCAGAAAGTTGTAAACTGAGCGGTGCCGTCTGTCCCTTCAAAAATCTATGTATGTTTTGCAATTTATTATGTCTTGGAATTAATGCATGTATTTTCTACCTAACCCTATGCTCATTTGGGACATTGCTTCCTGGTCCCAAGCTTAATCCTCAGGTGCCAAGAGCTTTCCGCTAAGCAATTTTGGGTAATGAAGGAAAAAAGGTTGGGGAAGCACTGTTTTAATCTGTTTTAAACCAAACCTCTCCTTTTAATAGAGCCCATAGAGTTTGTCAACCCCCATAGGGTTGAGCAATTTTGGTGCCTCTCTTGTGCTCTTCTCTGTAGAATGGAGACGAGCCCATAGAGCTTGTTTCTATGGCCTGGTCTCCATTCTATAGAGAGAGCGCAAGGGAGGCATCAAAATTGCTCAACTCTAGTGCTCTCCAAATGGCATTATGGGCCTATCCCTTCTTACAATACGAGAGAATAAATATTATGAATGGATCTCTAGTAAGTTCTCCAAACGGTCACAAACATGGCCAACCTACCAGAGAGAGAATGCCATTTTTTGTTGTTGTTAAGTTTGTTCTTTCACTTGTCTTTAGAGTTCCAAGATTCCAGCTCCTGATATGAAGCATTATGTTTCCTGAAAGACTGAGCATACTAACGCACAGGTGGCAGTTGCTTGATTCCTGATGCAGTTTTGTTCCCACACAGTGGGCAAAGGACCTTGTAGAAAGCCTAACAGTGGAACTGTTGAGATCTGTAAATATGCTGCTAACAGGTCCCTTTCTTCTCACTCAACATGCATTGATGCAAGTGGGAAGATTAGAACTGCAACATTAAAGGCCCTGCAATAGTCCTCCCTGATTTCCAGGGGTTTGCTGCTGAACTGAAAGGCTGTTTTGTTCACAAAACTGCATGCTTTGTTCATTCATTTGGTGTACTGTATGTAGTACAAAACCAAAATAACTCCGTATCTTCTATATTTGAGGTCTGTGGCTGCTCAAAGGTTTTAAATCAAAGGATTGCAGTTACACTGTGTGAATACACATCAACAATTTCTACCATCTCTCTCTCCCACACACAGTCACTCACTCATACATACACACAAAAGTTGCCCATCCATCTTATTTATAAAAGAAAAGGAATTGTACAATCAGAAATTTCTTACCTGCAAATGACATTTCCCAACCTATGTCAAGAACTCAAGTGGGGGACATTGCAAAACTATCCTATATTTTTGAAGAATGCCCACTAGCAGTATTATATGACAAGAACAAAACAGTTTCCAGGGAAACTGCAACCTGCAGCAAAACAACAAAGACATTTAGGGGGGAAATGGCACACAGAGTGAGAAAGAACATTAATTGGATGAATTAGGGAGTGTGTCCTGTGGTTTATGAGTGAATCAGATGTTGCATTACTTAGAAATATCTTACGGTAGATTGACTTTAAAATTGCTAACTTGCTCAGTGCACTTCCCAATCGCTCAATGATTTTGATTCTATAGTAAATTTGTGCAGTACACGTTTCATATCAAAGGTTTATTTTTACATTATCCCAACTTGTAATATTTTAAGCTCATCTAGAAGTTACTTCACGAGGACAGCTATCTGATCAACAGCCACTATGACTGAGGCTGGCTTACTCTGCTACACATCTCTCTGATTGATTCACAGAGGAAAAAAGAAAAAAATTGATTCCCAGAGAAAACTTGGAGTATTTTCATTTAATGGAAATGTTTGAAAAATACTCCACTGTGAAAACTACCACTAGAGAAACACCTATTGCCTTTAGTAAAGTATTGCCTTTACCTAGCCAAAAGCCACCCCATGTTTGCACACTTAGCAATTATATTGCTATTTACATTTGTGTATGTTTTTTTTTCATAATGCATTACATTATGGCTAGTTGGAAAATGTCGTAAGAGAGAGATTTACCTTACTGAGCACAAACACTGTAAGTTTTATCACAGTACAATCAACATGAGCGCAGATATATAAATATGCCTCATGCACATCACCAAACATTGGAACAATTATAATAGCAAAGCATCAACTGATATTTATAGCTTAGAGTTGAAATGAGGGAGGTCCTTGGTGCTCTCTGAGCTTGGTTGTTTTCTTGTAGACGTTTCATTACCCAAACTAGGTAACATCATCGGTGCTGAGCATGATGATGAAATGCGTGCAAGAAAACTACCAAGCTCAGAGAACAACAAGAACCTCTCAAATAATTAACTCTAAGCTGAGGACACGCCATGGTAGAGACTACTGGAAGAGACGCAATTTCCCTATCATGTCCTCTAAACTTATAGTTAAGTGGGCAAGACATTTGTCATGATATGGCTAAAAATCCATATCAGGCGTTTCTCCTGATTTTAATAAATGTGCATTCGGTTAATAAATGTGCATTGGGTTCTGGCTTCCTCCATCCAGAAGAAAAACCTAAGGAAGCCATAAGTCAATAACAAAGAATAGCTTCCTTCGCTGACTTCTTTTGAACAGATTATTACATGCCACTTGTACCTGCTGATCTGAAGAGCCAGCAGCTACAAATAGCTGAATTTACCATTAATTCTAAGGTTAGATACGTATGATGTTACCTAGTCAGTGGAGCTTAATTCTGAGTTTTCTTGAATGTCTGAAATATATCTTTCCTTAACCTTTGGCCCAGATGTGCAAATTTATTGCACACGCTCAGCCAAGATGCTTCAGTTTGGGATATGGATACAGGCTGTGCTGAATTAAATTGTGCTGCTGATTTAGAGAAGGAAAAATACATGTATTTCTTTTGGTCTTTGGGAGGAAAAGCTAAACTGAACCCGCTGGGGACAAAATAGAGTCAATTCAATTCAATGTCCAGGATGTGTCTTTGTCATGACAACATTTAGGTGCTCTGCCTATTAACTGATCTTTTTTTATCAGGAACGCTGGCTGGGAATAAAATATATACTGATTCTAGAAATAGAACTTGTTCTTTAACAAAGATTTTCTTTTTTTGACAAGTACAATGTTTAAGAATTTCCTGGAGGTTCTAACAAGGCTCCCTCTTTTATTCCTAGAAATGGAGGGGAGGAAGGAATCAAATGTTCTTGCTACCACTGATAGTTAAAGTATTCTAAAAACAGATTCCTCAAAGACTTTTGAAGCAAACTCAGAAAAATAACAGGATCTGAAAAAAGGGGAAACCCTTTTCAATTAAATTGACCAATTTTTGAAAAGGGAGTTCAAAGTCTGTTAGGAAGAAATGACATAAAGTATTTCATTTATTTTGGAACACCAGGATGCTATCTCAAAGCAACAGTAAAAGGCTGAACATTTGTAATCAACAACAACAATCAAAAGCAACCCTGATTTTTCGGTTGCGTAAGTGAAGTTCTTTTCTTGAGGGACCAGAAATATATTCCTCTGACATTTTTCTTCATTTACCTCTTTCAAAGCTGATTCACAAGGCCCACATTTGACGTAGCAGTCTTCCCACTGAAATATTTGACTCCTTGGAGTTAATACAAGATCTTGTAAAAGCTCCCTGAATTGTGATCTTATCAGGGAGGGGCTTTCCTCCAAAAACAACTGTAATCTTTATATTAATTCTATAGGGCAGGCTACTATAAATATCCTCCTCACATCCCAACATTGCATATGCTAAGTTGGGGAAATAGGTTGAACCTTGTGAAGGCCAGTCCCAACACCACTGAATAAGTTCTTGGTGGCAAAGATATCTGAGTAAGTACTCAAGAAATGAAATGAAATGAAATGAACAGAACAGAACAGAACAGAGCCTGGGAGGCTCAGGCAGGAAACCAGAGAGATGATTGTCCAATCTCTTCTTAAAAACTCTAGTGTTGGAGAATCCACAACTTCTGGATCCTTGAGCATTGTCCCAAATCACCTACGTGGAGGTGAATGGGCAGACAGCTGAAATACTGATGATGGGACAGAAACCTCCACAGCATTGGGTCAGTAGCTCAGTGGCAGACACCTTTCAATAGCCAGCCCCATGTTGTTCTCTGCACCTACAGCCTTTGCATCCGGAATAGCCACTTCATCTGTTTAACATAGAGTTGACTCAACACAATTAGCAAATTACACAAATTCACAATGAGTTACCATGGCGAACCTATGCCACGAGTGATGGAAGTGGCTCACAGAGCCACCTCTCTGGACATGCCAGCCGTCGCCCGTTGCTCTTTGGGGTTCCAGCGTGTGCATGAGCACTGGCCAGCTGGTCTTCGCGCATATGGGAGCACCGGAAACTGAAGAGCAGCTCCCTGGTGCGCATGCGAGTGCTGGCTAGCTGGTCTTTGCGAGCACATACACGTTAGGAACTGGAAGACCAGGTGGCCGGCGCGCATGCACCCACTGGGAAGCTGAACTTCCAGTTTCCAGCGCTCCCGCACAGTGCACCAGGCAGCTGCTCTTCTGGTTTCTGGCTTGTGTGCCTGCGCACTCCCGTTTCGGCACTTGGTGTTGAAAAGGTTCGCTACCACTGCCATATGACATCTAATTCCATCATGGTCATAATGTCATTGGTCAGCTGTGCATATGCACCAGGTAGCCAAACACAGTCGCAGATTGTGATGTGTGCATTGTAGGTATCTGTCCATTTTCCTGTTGTTTGTATTCAGTCAGTTTTAGGCAGAAATTGTGTCAGGATTTGTAAGGACCAGCCTTCCCAAGACAATTTCCATATAACAACCCACAGCAAGGGCAGTGTATCAGATAGCTAGGATTCTTAGTAGGGTAGCAAATTGATATGACTAGAGACTGCGAAGAAGGAACAAACTGAAATGATGTCATAGCAAATCTTCTTTCTGAATTTTAGAGACTGATTTCAATATGTGTGTGTGTGTGTGTATAATATAATATAATATAATATATTATATAAATATATAAAATATATAATCCCAAGAATCAAAGAGGGTTCAGGGTAGAAACAATGGATAATAACAGTATTCTCAAAGCTGCACAGAACAAATGGCCAGATACTCCCCTACTGTGGGACAAGGTGAAGAAGTTGGGATTGAAAGCATTAGGCCAACATGCGCTAATCATCTTCACCTTTTAAAAGCAGCAGCATTCTTAAATGCAAGTCCTGGTCTGAAATTCTGAAGTACTGTTGTCCCTTGGCTGATGGTTTGGTACAGCAATGTAAATACCTTTATTAATAATATATAACAGTGATAATTAAGAATGAGGTATTCCAGTCATGCCAGCTAATTATATACCATTTATCAAAGTGACATCTTGAAATCATCTTTAGCTTTACATAATAAGAGAGCCATAGCTTACATTATTAATATGGAGGCACACAATATGGGCCACTATTAATTTGGTCTTTGTTTCTTTTAGCCACTTTAAAACAGATCAATGGTCCAATTAATCCAGGGATGGATAGTCTTCTCCCTGATTCTCTTTTATGATCATTGCGACCTCTCCCTTATTATGAATGCATAAACAATTCCACACCTGGTGTAAAGTATGCATTCAAATATGAAGAAAAATGTCATATTTTGTGTCACAGACTCCTCAGACTCTGAGACTAAAGATTTGAACAAGCAAGTTGCCAATCTCAGAAACCAGGAGTCAATCGTCTCTAGGACGTGTTGGCAGCTTCGAAGTCAAACTAAGGCAATCTCCTTGATTCCTCCATGCCAATGCACATAAGTGAGCTATACTTGCATCTTGCATATTTAAGAACATTGCCAGTAATGGGCTCTTTGTTGGAGATATCTCGCTATTTCTCTGGCCTTGCTTCCTGCTCTATTCTAAGAGTAAGAGCAATGACTTTGATGGAGATCCATCAGTCTGGCTTAACTCCATCAAGGTGATTTTCCTCACTCTCTACATCTGAGAGCCCCTCTGCAAGGGAGATGGGCAGTTAAGAAGATAGATAGATGATATAGATATGGGTGGATGGATGGGTGGATGATAGACAGACACAGACAGATAAATTTTGTTCTTCAACTCTGGCTGGATGACTAACCTCTCTGACAGGATTCCTGGCCTGTCATGGACCATGTTTCCTTCTTTGTTGTGGCCATAATCCACTTCCTTGAAACTATCAAGGAATATTTTGTTACCTGGTGCCTTTTGTATTGTCCAGTTGTGTCTTAACCTCAAACAATCTGGGAAAGTTTGAACTTGTATTTCAAACTCATGGAACAAATGGTCAAAGCAGATATTATGAACACACTACTACATATAAGAACTAGTAGTCAACATGTATTCAAACCAGCAAGGTAATTTATTGGTGTTAATAACAACTGCTACATTATTCATCTTTATTACATAAAGGCTTCCACATAATGGAAATTGTTTTAACACAAATAAGGAATTTTTTTAAAAAGTAACCCAGAGAATTCAAAACTGAAATGTCAAAATCTTCCATCCACTCCAAATTCCTGTACTACCGATTTCTGAATGGCTTGATGGATATTGGTTATTTCCTTCTGAGTCAGGGTCTTTTCCAAGTGCCGGTAAGTGATCTTGTAACAATGGCTGACCCTTTTTGTCCTAGGGAAACAACAACAACAAAGAATCAGTTGCTGGTGTTAATTTGTACAAAATTATACATATTTGGAAGGAGACAATACAAAGATTGTATTTTTTGCCTTTTCTTGTCAAGGCGTTTAATTATATTTTTCAAGTTACCAATACAATGGATGGAGTCAGACTCAACCCCTTTTTGTAATGAATAATTAACCTCTCCAGAACAAAGGGGAAACAATCCATTTTTGAGCTCCGGTTGTTTTTCACATGGGCACCATATTGCTTGTTCATATTTTCTCCTTCTTTCTTTTCCAGCACAAACTCTTGTCCCAGAGCTATATGTCCTCTTGAAAATGTGCTAACATGAAGACAATTTACATGTAAAGAGTCTGAATAGAGGAGACAGCTTGTTGGAGGTTGCACTGAAGTACTATTACCACAAGAAATGCATACATTTCCTAGAGACAACCATAATCATTGGTGATTGGCTTGACATATTTCATATTGCTCAAACATCTACAACTACAGGTAACAGCCCTCCTGTAGAATAACAAATTCTACAAATTCTACCAAATAAATCATAGTTGTTACAGCTGGGATCAGGTTGGGGCTACTCTGAGTTGTAATCCAACTGCTCAACGACAAATAAAACAAAAAGGTGGGTGGGCAGGAGGCTGAGAGTTCTATATGTTTTGTGGAGTAAATGCTTTGTTTAACATATAATCCTCACAAGAAAGTTTTGAAATTGTTTTTGAAGGAACATCTATTTATTGATGCATCCATATGCAGCTGTCCCAAAGGGGAAAAAGTATAAGTATATATCAGAGGTGAAATCTAGCTGGTTCGGACCAGTTCGAGTGTACCGGCTGCAGAAATTTTTAGTAGTTCAGAGAACCAGCAAATATCACTTCTGGCTGACCCTGCCCCCGCCCACCCGCCCGCTCAGTCCTCGCCCCCGCTTGCTTGCCCCACCCACTTGCTTGCCCCGCC
>JANHFL010004279.1:5351-16960 GCA_032468155.1 Oxyrhabdium leporinum
AACTTTGGTTCATGTCTCTTTATTCTGGGGCCTGCTATCATCCAAAGGCCTTATTGAATCTGATAGATCAATAGCCTCTATTTTTGTTTCCCACAAAGATATACTAGTTTGTAAATGTCATAGAAAACAGAACTGTTTAAAAAACCAAAATCAACATTGAATTTGCTTAGTTATTTACAGGATCCATGCAAAATTGCTGATAAGTATTTTATGATAAAGAATTGACCTAATCAAGTATTTTATAATATGGAGGACAATGTAGGGCATTATGTTTAAGAATACCTACCATGCTGTTGTTTCCCCTTCACATATTTCCCCAGATTTTCTTTTCCCCAATCTACATAATTCTCTTTTCCCCTTCACACTGCAAGACATAGAACGGTTCTGACAAAAAAATAAATGCCAGAACATCCAACAATTTGACAAAATACCTACAGATAGTCCTCAACTTACAACCAGTTGCTTAACGATCATACAAAGTTGCGGCAGTTCTCCCCATGGCTACTTACAACCCAGATTTGAAGTAGGGCTGCCCTCTCCTTCCATGATCACTTGATTACATTTTGGGCTCTTGGTAACCGGCTGATATATATACTTTTTTTGCAGCATCGCACAGTTACATGACCAGATTTACAGTGTGTTTTTTGTTAAAATATTATGTTCTAATGTTTTTCTCACTCATTGTGGATAATGGATTCACTTAATAATTGCAGCATTTGCTTAATGACTGTGGTGATTCACTTAATGACTGCTGCAAAACAGGTTATACATTTGGGCACGGTTGCTTAACTGGCACAACTTAACAACTGTAATTCAGCTCTCAATTAATGGACTGACGTCGAGAACTACCTGCATTCACAGCTATCAACAGCACAGAATAGGAGTGCCTCCTATCCAAGGATTGAAAGTTTGGTTTTGGGGGGAAGTTATAAGGAAGGGCTAAGAGCAAATATCTTTAGCATGCAGAGGATTAAGTCATTTCATCCTTAAAATCCCACTATCTGAATTATTTTTTAAAGATTGAAAAGATCAGTCCTATCTAGTGATGTTATGACAAATTAATCTTGCCTGTGTCTCCTACACACAAGACTTAATGTAACGTGTAGCTCCACATCTATAAAGCTTACCACACTATATTAAAGCTTGCATGCGTCAAAAGTATTTTGAGGACTGCAAAATCATCTCCTGCAAAGGGACTTGATAAAAGGACTCTTTAGGGAAAATTGACAAATAGGAAGGAATGTTAGGACCCAATTCAGCTACAGTAGTTGTGGATTTTTTGAAATGAGTCTTACTGTTTAATCACATCTGATTTTAAGCTGGAACAGCATCATCTAGATTTTCGTTTAAAACATATTACTATATTTTATAGCAGTGTTTTATTAATAATACTGCATTCAAGAAATGTCTAATTTTGTGGTTATCAATTAGTGCCATAAATCAAATAGGTGTGAAATGTATATTTAGTAGTGATTTAAAGTACATGTCAAAATGTACAATAATGTATGAATTTTAAATGCTTATCAGCCATGATTTACTAAAAATTACAGAATATCCTTTACCAAATGCATTTGCTCTTCCATGTTACATACCGGGCAAAAAAGAGCTATATTGTTAAAAGTGTTTGATGACAACTGCTGAACAGTTATCACTATACAACCATCTTGGATGGAGATTATATTTGACCAGTAGTCTTTTATTTCCATCTCTCTAAAAGCTGAGTGAAGAAGCTAGTCTTATTGTAATGAAATGCATTAAAATATTTCTGTATGAAATAATTTAAATAATGGTATAAACTTTAAACTTCCATTTCACCTATTTATGTCACTGTTTTCAGGTTGTCTTATTTCAATGTCTTATTTTCAAGGGAGAAGAATGAAGAAATCAAGGACAACTGCTCATCTGATATTTTGAAATTCACTTAAATTTAGTACTTTTAAAGACAGCATGTGGCATTTTTATATAAACACAGCATATAAGAACTAGTTTAGCAGAAATGGAAGTGCTGTTTCTCGGTTAGCATTTGTCAGTTACAGTCCTTTTATAAATACTATATTTGTATAAATAGCATATACATTTAAAGATTTGTTATCCAGAAAATCAGGTCAACTTATTGGAAATAATCATTTAATCCAACAGTACCAATTACGGATGTTAAAGATAAATTTCCACCTATAATCTTAGTTTATTCCATTTTGTACAGATGTATTTAGGAGAATGGGGTAATTTGCAAGGAGTTATAAAATGCCAGATGGAAGAAATTGCTCATATTGATCTCAGAACTGAACTAGAACCAAGGAAGGAAGCAATTCTTTTTGACAAACCAACTAGAGGAACTACTGTTCAAAAATTCAAAGAGATGGTCTATGGGCTTTTTAAAGTAAGTATATTATTTCTCCATTGCCTGGGGTGATGATGACAGATGAAAGTAATGATACTAGGCAGATTATTTAATTATTTCATATTTGTGGCAAGATCATTAGATTAAAATTAAGACTTTGTGTTGGGAAGTTTTATAAGGATTGCATGAAATGAACTTTTTAAGTTCTCCCTCCCCATTATGATCCTGCTATAAATTGGCTCTCCTTTATTACAAATAAGAAACTGCCATTGCAATTCAGTTGACAGTCTTTCTGTTACTCTTATTCTTTTAAAGGCTCCATTTGTGGTGTTTAAACACTCTTATGATAACTATTAAAATATAGCTAAGTCTTGGATTAAGTAGAGGTATTAAAAATTGCATTGGTAATTCATTTTTAATCTGTGAGGTCCTTGGTGCTCTCTCAGCTTGGTTATTTTCTTGCAGATGTTTCATTACCAAATTAGGTAATATCACCATTGCATATTTAATCTATTTCCCCTTTTAAATAGCTTATTAGAAAACAGTCACACAAATATATGTGTAATAAAATAAAAGAAGCAAATCATATTCTCAAATTATGAGAATATTTTACCATTTTAAGAAATTAATCTGAATTAATGCCGAAGAAAATTGTGTTAATGTTGATGGATAACAACCTTTGCTCCTATAGGTCATTTGAACCAAATAACACCACCAAAATTACAAGGATAGAGACCAAACAGATCAAAGATGCCCACAAACAGGTTAGACAAAATCATGCGGGTCTGCAGGAAATCTGGCGATGTAATTATATTTGTTATAGCTAACTCTATTATAAGGAGAGAAAGTGCAGAGGATAAAAGGTGAATGCTGGGTGCTGGAATGAAATTTTTCAGTCATGGTGTCTTCTTCTTACCTTTAGGATGGAGACACTCACTCTTGGTTTGTTCAATAGTTATACAATTTGTATTTTGTATAGGAGCTACTTTTAAACACACTTATTTGTAGTAAATTTCAATCTTAGTAAATGTGAACCCGCTGCATAGCTTAAGGTTATCTCATTGCTGGGATACTTATTTTGTTAAATTCTTTGAAAATTCATCTGACAATCAGCAATAGTTAATTAAAAATAAGAACTGAGTGCACTGATATTTCAACATATATATGTGACTTCTTTCTAGACAAAACTGGGAGAGCAAGGAAATCTTCCTGAATTGGTTAATCTCATCTTGACTGTGGCTGATGGGAATAAAGATGGTCGTGTTTCCTTGCCAGAAGCAAAGTCAGCATGGGCACTTCTCCAGTTAAATGAATTCCTGCTCATGGTAATTCTCCAGGATAAAGAACACACTCCCAAATTGTTGGGGTTTTGTGGAGATCTTTATGTGATGGAAAAAGTTGAATATACCTCTCTTTTTGGAATAAGCCTTCCGTGGATCTTAGAACTTTTCATTCCTTTTGGTTTCAGAAGGAGCATGGATCAGTGGTTTACTCCATCATGGCCCAGAAAGGCAAAAATAGCTATAGGGCTCCTAGAATTTGTGGAAGACATTTTCCATGGACCATATGGAAATTTTCTTATGTGTGATATGAGTGCCAAAAACCTGGGTTATAATGATAAATATGACTTAAAAATGTTGGATATGAGAAAAATAGTGCCAGAAATCAATTTAAAAGAACTTATTAAAGATCGTCACTGTGAGTCTGACCTGGATTGTGTATATGGCTCAGACTGCAGAACTGTATGTGACCAAAGTAAAATGAAATGTACTACAGAAATAATTCAGCCAAATTTAGCAAAGGTGTGCCATTTGCTTAAAGACTATCTGCTTCTCGGGGCTCCTTTAGAAATACATGAAGAATTAGAGAAACAATTGTACTCTTGCATTGCCCTGAAAGTTTCAGCCAATCAGATGGAAATGGAACATTCCTTAATACTCAATAACTTGAAAACTCTATTGTGGAAGAAAATATCTCATACAGATGATTCTTAGGTGCTTCGTCTCAGAAGAAGATACAGTTGCTGCTGTAGGAGCTGACCACTTTTTGTGAAATATAGTTTATAGTTTTTGAAACATTATCCATTCTCTTTCAGACATGTTTTTTCCCAATTGAAGAGTTATGTGTACTTTACATGTATGCCTGTCAGACTACTGAAGCCATATGGCTACAACACTCCTGGCTGGAAAGAATACTAATTCCCTGTTACCCTTTTACCCTTCACTGGCTTAAGAGATTTCATAAGAGCCTTCTGTTGTTAGTATTCATTCTGTTTCTTTAGAAACTTACTAAAAGCCAAATTTATACACATGGAGAGAGCATTTGGTATAATCCCAGGAAATCCGTTCTGTAGAATTTATAAACTCACATGTATTCAACTGAACAACTTCCTAAATGTAAAAAAAAAAGTCTAGCATTTGAAATCTAGCCTACCCTTTTCCCTGACATTAGTTATTAAAACTGGGCATTCTTGAAGTAGAACACTATAAAAACACCAATCACACTTCCATTTCTAAATAACAGCTAAAGAGAGCTACCCAAGAATCTCTGCATCATGAAACAGTTCCAGTTAGCCAAGCTGCTTCATCTGGAAGTGGAAGAATCTCCCACTCTGATCCAGCAGACCCTCCACCCTTCCTTCTAGCCTTCCGGAATATCTTGAAGAGCAGGGGTTGGTTCAGAGCATGGCTGGAGTCCTAGAACTGCAAATGGCGATGTATGGAGGAGTGTGTGTTTGAGGGCTCCAGGACTTGTTTTTTCATGGTGGTTTTACAGGTAGTCCTTGACTTACAATCACAAGTGACCCCAGAATTTATGTTGCTAAGTGAGAAATTTGTTAAGTGACTTATGTCCCATTTTACAATTTTTCTTGCCACATTTGTTAAGTGAATCACTGCAGATGCTAAGTTAGTAATGTGGTTGCTAAGTGAATCTGGCTTCCCCATTGACTTTGCTTGACAGAAAGTTGCAAAAAAATGATCACATGACCTCGGGACACTGCAACCATCATAAATATGAACCATGAGTCAATTTGAGTCAATTGTCAAGCATCTGAATGTAAATCACGTGACCATGGGAAGCTGCAATGGTCATAAGTCACTTTTTTCAGTTCTGTTGCAACTTCGAACGATCACTAAATGAACTGTTGTAAGCCGAGGACTACCTGTATTTTTTTCATTTTTACTGCCTGGTTTTTTGAGCTGTCCAGGATTATTGTACATAGGGTGAGCAGCCATATAACTCCCTTGAATTAATGTATTAATATCTCCTCTTGACAACATCCCATGTATCAGTCTGCTCCCTGGGAAAGTACTGTTCCCTGGGCTTTATTTGCCCTGCATCTTTAGCAAAGGGAAAAGTTAGAAGGAATGGAGCAGGATGGGTAAAGTTGGCTGTGTGGGATGTTGGTTTAAAGCACTCTCAGCTGCCATTTTTGCAAATGCTGGCTACTTTATGAAAGAATTCCTGGTGACTCAAACAGGCTTCTCATTTGAACTAAATGTGTGCAAGGGAAAGAGCTTTGTCCCTAAACTGTGATATCATTTAGTCCAAGTAAATGAGGGACTGTTTGCATCTAGGGACCTGCTCTTGTTCCAAAGCTACCACCTTGCAGACATGATAAGAAATTCCCTTATGTTTTTTTGACTTACTATATCTTTATTTTTTTTGTTCCTTCTTCCCCTCAAAAAGCTACAAAAATGTATTGTGGTGCTTTTAAAAAGATCTGAAGTGATTTTTAAAATTCTGAAGTTTCTTTACAGTCATCAATCTGAAGAATCCATCACTATTAGATTACATTTTTAAAATAATATTTTGGGGATTGTCTATTAATTTTAGCATGGCAGAATTTGCACATTAGTAATTTTTAGAGAAAATTAATGTGACAATTGAAAATGTTTTAAAATGGAAGTTTTTCGAATCAGAAGTTTTTGTTAGATTTTTACATTTGTATACACATTTACCTCATACATACATTGAATGTTAGTACGTTTGCTAAATCTCATAATTAAAAATAGCCGTTGTACCATTCTAGCATTTAAGGATTTATAAGTTGCACACACAATCATGCACACACATTAGCAGCAATATGAAATATAAGATTCAATAAACTACAGTAATCAGTTGGACTATATGGACAGGTTTATTAAAAAGTATTAAGCATTATACATTTGAAACTAAGAAATCGAAGAGATCCCTAAGCTTTGGTTTGTCCAAATCATAGTTTTAATGCAACCAAATGATTGAGTCCTCGTTTATCAGCAAAGTATTTAAATCATAATGGAGAATCTCATTAAAAGAAAGCCTATCAACAGTTAAATTCTATATATGACTGTTCTGAAGTAATTTCAGTATTGTAGTTGTAAGGTGGAAAATTCCTCATGGGAGGTAATCATTTTTGTTCCTTTAACCATCAAACTATTGTGATTTCACCATATGCACTTTGGAAACTAGAATATTACATTCATACTGATTTTGTAAGAATGTATAGGTTTGTTTTCATACTATGTGATGAGCTAATTTCTAAAGTGGCATTTGTCTTAAGGTTATGAATATTGGTTTTGGCATTGCTTAACAAAACAAGAAAATGAAATACAGCAGTGATAAGATACATGTGTTCACCACTACCTTTTTTGGACTTGTGGTTTTTTTAAAAATATTGTGTAGTACTTTCCATTTCTGTTGTTTTTCTCAAGACTACAGACCATAGTCCCCAGTTCTAGAAAGAAATGGCAACTTTGATCACACATGGATAATCTTTGGAATCTTATTTAGCACCTAGCAAGTTAATAAACTACATTATTCAACATAGTTATTTAGCAGACCTCTTCTGAAACACTTTTCCATGTTCCTCTTGACACTAATTTACCTTTAGCTCTTGAATTGATTCAGTTTTGTTTTATAAGACAAGAAAATGACAATTATTGACAATTTCACTTTTTGAAATCAACAAAATATTCTTTTTTTAACCTGTCAAACATGCACTTATAAAGGCAAAAGAACTATTGTTCCCTGTATAATGCGTGACATTATTTGCGTTAGGGTCTTGTACGTTTTTGCTTTGTATAAATATTTTTACTAACAGTTTTCTTGCACAATGTCCACTTTGTTTTTAAATTGACTAAGACGGCATTTAGTAGTGGTACCAGTAAACATTCTTAAATCTTAATAAGCAAATCCATGGTAAGTCTGAATGTCAATATTTAACAGTCATTGCTCAGTGGAAAAAAAATATTTGAAAGTTTGGAATAATGGAACTTGTTAGCAATGCAGTTTGTACTGTATTTTATTTTGATTGCTGTTATACCACTTTCAGGTTTTTATTTTAAATATGAGCTGTTTACAATAAACTGGAACTATTTCCTCTTTCTGGTAGTAATACATGTTGGGTAGAAACACTGAATTAATCATTAGCGTAAATGAGCAGGAGATAGCAAGCTCATTGATTCTGGGTAAATTTGAACACGGTTCAATTTTTACATAGTTGAGTCTGTATAACGTGTGCTTGCCTTATCCTCTCCAAATACAAGAAACAAATCAATATGGCAATTTTAGTGTACAGAGGTGTGTTGAAATAAGTCGAAAACACTGATTTCTGCTTGTAGTTTTCGTATTCTAACAACAAAAAAAGATACTTATGATGATTGAATTTGATTCACTTTGTCAAAGGCTGATTGCTGCAAGCAGAAATGATTGAGGAATAGAAAACCAGAACCTGGATTAAAATCTGTTGAGTTGGCAAGTTTGTTTGATTCTCTGTTCCAGCAGATAGCCCTTTATTGTCCCCTAGCAAAATAGGGTGGGGTACAGTTGCATTTAATCATTTTTTCATATAAAAGTCAATAGAATGCAATAAAAGATTAAAGAAGTGGGATATATAAAACAAACAAAATGTTAAAAAGTTATGATATTTACGTACTTACCAAGTACATCTAAATTATATTAAAGTAACCAAAATATCTTTACAATCCCCAAGGCATGCCACAATTTTTGAGCACCCCCTGATGTTTGGAAATTGAAATTGAAAGCATGCCCTAATTAGGGTGCTTCTGCTTTCTTCTTGAGATTGAAACTTTCATATAGTGATGGAAGACATCGGGGAAGGTGCTTGACTATTACACAATTGGCCATTTCTATTCCAAAACTCATTGTGTTTACCAATTTGTTTGTAATTGCGGAGACAATTACATCGGCAGAACTGATAGGTGTTTGGCTTTCAGAATAAAAAAGCATCTTCTGAAATGGGTCCAAACAGCCTTGAGTAATCCAACAACAGCAGCAAATCATGGCCATAAAATGGCTTCTTCAGCCATTGTGAGACACTATCTACAGGTCGCCAGGCGGATCAAAACTCTGCATTTAAAGTTCTACTGTGCCACCGGAACTCGTTTCCTGCGGTTTGCTGAGACGGTTGCCATTAACAGTTTGAAGCCCTTGTGTGTGCAGAAACGGCTTTATGTCAACCCATGCCTCCCGTGGGCATAAGGCTTGCCATTGGTTGGTCTCCTGCATACGTTATAGGCTTAATTAATGCTCTTGCTAGATCTTATATTTGAGGTTGATTTTATCCGTGTTATTGTAATGTACGTACTGATGAGTCAATACGAAATGTTTGCATCTACCTCTGTTCGTCTTTTGGCTGTATTGTTTAAATCATTTCTGTTTAGTTTCAACTTAGGGATTCCCATAAGAGCCCAGAATAAACATATATATTTCTGCATTAATATGACCTAAAATGTGATCTGTTCTCCATACAAGCCCAAAAACTAGGTGAAGAGAACTCTATTAAACAATTGAGTCAAAAACGTTATAGTTCATGTATTTGAGAGAAATTATTCAAATCTATACTTATGTGTGGCAGAAGTATGTGAGCCTTCGCTTTCAGTAACCAGTGTGCCCTCATATAACTGCAACTAGATGTTTCAGTCCTGAACATCAGAAATTTTAATCAATTCCTTTTATGGAATAGACTCAATTCAGGGTTGTTTGTGGGCTTCCTTGCATGAATTCCCTGCTTCCTACAAGATTTCTATAGGATTAAGGTGAGGACTTTGACAGCCCGTTCCAAAACATTAACTTATTTCTGCTTTAACCATTCTTTGATTATATGACATGGATTGCTGTCATGCTGTACATCCCGCTTTCCTTGGAGCCCAAGTTCACTGACAGATATCTTGATATGTTCGTAAAATTTCCTGGCACAATTCAGAATTCATAGTTCTATCCGTGAATGATTTATCAATGGCAAACCATCCTGGTCCGTTATACTGCTACCATCACAGAAGGTATAAGGTTCTTATCCTGAGTTTGCCTTTCCCAAACATAGTACTTATCATTCAAGTAAAAAAAAAGTTCTATTTTGTTCTCATCTGCCCATAGAATGTTTTTCCAGTAGTCTTCTGGCTTATCCACATGGTTTATGTACATGGGCAGCAATGTTCTTTTTGAAGAGTAATGACTTTCTCCTTGCATTCCTGCTATGCACACCACTGTTGTTCAGTGCTCTTTTGATGGTGGTCTCATGAACATTGACATCTAGCAATGCAAGAAAGGCCTTTAGTTCTTTAGATGTTATCTTGAAGTTCCTTGAGATCTCCAATAGTACAAGCATTACTCTTGGTGTGATCTTAGTTGATCAATCACTCCTGGAAAGGGTAACAGTGGTATTGAATTGCTTCCATTTGTAAATGATCTGCCTGACAGTGCACTGGTGGAGCTTTTTGGAAAGTGTTTTCTTAATTCTTCCAGCAAGATGAGCATCAACAACTATTTTTAGATGTCAGAAATCTTTTTCAAACTATTACATACTTCCTCACACCTGTATTGTGAAGATCAGCCTTTGATGGTAAATACCCAGAATTCCGTCCTTTGAATAAGGCAGGACTTCCTACACTCACACCCGATTATCATCCTATTCATTGAAACACCTCTTATTTCTCCTTCAAATGAACTGGTAATTCCAGACTTTCACATAAACAATCTATACACATACATAAATTTGGACCATTTTCCTCAATGAACACACACATTTTAGACTTAGTTGTTTTAAATGAGTTATTTGGCTTTAGGATTTGTGTGGAGAGCAGATCACAATTTAGGTCATCTTTATGCAGAAATATGGAAAATTTTAAAGGTTTCACAAATATTAAGTACCACTGTAATTGCCGTTAGCTGGAATATAGAACTGCATTTGTTACAGACTGCTGTTTTCATTAATATATTTATTGTGAACTAGTAATTTTTAGTAAGCATGCTGCTCAAATAGAAAACGAGATTGAGGATTTCATCAATTTGGTCAAATGCTTGGCAGTTAAGTTTGGATGTTCCCATTTCCAGGAAGCCATATGGCCTATATTGAGAACCACTGATCTACAGAACCAGGGACCTTCTATTATAGCCAATCTTGATAAAAGTAAGTTTTATCCTTCATGTAGAGATGATTTCATGGTCTGGCCTACTTAGGGGGCTGGTATTGGTCTTGCAACTCTGATATACTGCTTTACAGCCCTCTCTAAGCGGTTTGCAGTGTCAGCATATTGCCCCCAACAATCTGGGTCGTAATTTTACTGATTTCAGACAGATGGAAGGCTGAGTCAACCTTGAGCTGGTAAGACTCGAACTGCTGGCAACTGACAGTCAGCAGAAGTAGCCTACAGTACTGCATTCTACACCACCACGGCTCAGCCCACACCTCCCAATCATCCCTCTTATACTTCAGTTAGTTAGGAGGGCTCTGCCTGATCTACCTTTGTTACCTCATTCCAGGTTTACCATTTTAGTCCCTTTTCCCTAGATAACAGCTTCTCATATTTCTATCAAGATCATTTTCTTACTCTACAATCATGCCTGCCTGCCTGATCATCTTGTGTTAAATTGTATAGCAAGAGTGAATCAGCCCTCCACTCCCACATCCAATCCCTTGAGACACTGTCTTACTTCACAAGAATTTATATAAAAGCAAAGATTTAAAAGAAAAATCAATATTAGTTTAAATATTAGCATGGAAATAGTGATTAAAAAAAGGAAACACAAAGCTGTTACAAAAGAACAGCTGATTTAAAAAAAGAAAATACCACATTTTTCAGAGTATAAGATGTTCTGAACTATAAGACACACCTTAGTTTTTTGGGAGGGAAACAAAAAAAAAATTCTGCTTCTGCCTACCAGCATCCATCGGTATTCATCTGGCTAGCGTCCTTGCAGCAAATATGAGCCAGCAGTGTGCAGCGGCAGCCAAAAAAGCCAATGCAATCCTAAGTTGCATTAACAG
>JANHFL010004279.1:17060-27859 GCA_032468155.1 Oxyrhabdium leporinum
TTCATCACTTGAGACTTTCAAGAAGAGATTGGACTGCCATTTGTCAGAAATGGTGTAGGGTCTCCTGCTTGGGTGGGAGGTTGGACTAGATGACCTACAAGGTCCCTTCCAACTGTTAATCTGTAAATAGCAAACAGCCTGGTCAGCTTCAGCATGTTATTGCAGCCTGATTCAGCACGAGAAACTGATTGGTGGGTGGATCGGCCTCCCTGAATACCACCGATCAGCTGTTCCAGGATGCAGGGATTGCCACAGACCATTGCTGCCTTCATGCCTCGTGTTTTTTGCCTCTATGCCTCACGTTTTCAGCCTCTGAACGTTCAATTTCAGCCCACTTCAAGGCTGTGAGGATCGTCACAGCACATCGCCACCAATCACCACCTCTGCGCATCACGTTTTTGGCCTCCACATCACATTTTTGGCCTTCCGCACACACCATTTTTAGCCTTTGCACATCACATTTTTGGGTGGTTTCAGGCTGCAGTGATCACCACTAATCCCCGCCATGTGGAACTGCCCGAAAGCGCAACACGCAGAGGCCAAAAATGGGGCATCTGGAGGCCGAAAATGCAACGCACGGGGGCCAAAAACACAATGCATGGAGGCATCGATCAGCATCGATGTGATGCGGTGATCCCCACAGCCTTGAAGGGGGCTGAAATTGAGCGTTCAGAGGCTGAGAATGCAAGGCAGAGGCCAAAATCGCGAGGCACGAAGGCGGCAATGGTCTGTGGCAATCCCTGCAGCCTGGAACAGATCTAAAACACGACCTGCGGAGGCTGAAAATGGCCAAAGGGTGGGGGCCGGCGGGGCTCCATTCAATGCATAAGATGCACCCAAATTTTTATCCTCTTTTATGGGGCAAAAAAGTGCGTCTTATACTCTGAAAAATATGGTACATGACTACAACTGCTACAAATGAGATTTCTTTTGCCGCAAATCCCAATAAAGTGATTGGAACTCTTTAATTTACAACATTACAAGGATATATTAAAAGAAAAACAAATACGGTCTGGAACAAGCCTGAAGCATGATCAAGACTATTAAAAAAAGTTCCCTAATTTCTACAAAAATAAAAGAAACTTAGATTTACCACAACTGAAATTTAATGTAATATAAATTCCTTGTTAGGCTCATTGCCTGTTTCTACAAAAATCATTCTTTCAACACCTGGATGTCCGCACAGATTTCTGGAATTTTCAGCTATTGAGCAAAAGCTGTTTGCGGAGATGATGTACCTCACTATCCATCCTCCATCTAGCAATTTTTGTTTTAAAAACAAAAACAAATTTCTTATTTCTAGGAGCTAGAAGTGTTGAGGGATTTCTCTATGCATCAATCCATGAAAATGTTGATTCCGAGGCTGCACTTTTTCTCAGGATATTAGGAATCTCTTGAATCCTGTATTTAAAATAATAGATAGCAAAAAGCAAAACATGATATCCTCAATGGCAATATTATTGTAGGTATAACATCTAAAGCTTCCAAGTGTGACTCCAGTTATCTTCATGGACAGATCATGTAATTTTCTTAGTAACAATGCAAAGTAGGCTTTCTCCTTGCTGACTTTCAGTGTTTTTTAAATTGCCAAATTAGCATTCTGGTGGTCTCAAATTTACTCAATACTCAAAGATTTTTTAGCCTTTCAAGACCAAGGCCAGCTTGGTGATGCAACTTGAGACCAAGTGAGATTAATGACTACCTACAAAAGATGCTACATGAAATCACTTCTTTTATCAGGAAGATGATTGAAGATTATATTTTAGCTCTACAGTTCTCCCACCTATTAAACACATTAGAGATTTATTAGTGAGTCTTTTGAAGTTATAATTTTGACTTATTAGAGATAGCATTGGAAAATTGGATGTACCCTTAGGTAGTTATAAAGGGATTACATAGGAAGTTTTCCCACCAAAACCTATGTCCTTATTGAAGGAGTTTGTGCACTGCAACACACCAGGGAAAGTAAGTTCTTAGACATGACATGTTAAAACTATTCAGGAGGTTCAGAGAAAGTACTTGAAAACCAAGGAATGCCAAGAGAATTGGAAGCATGTAATCGTTCTGAAATGTAACTGAAGGAACAAAGAAGTATGTCCCAAACCTTATTCTTATCCAGAAAAATTCTTGAAGATTAGTGCCTTGAGAAAAAAGAGTGTTATCCTTAAGTTCATGATTTCAAGTGGAAATTTTAAAGTCATATTTTTTTGATAAGTCCACTCACCCAGTATTGGCTTTATCATCAGTTCTATTAAATAAAGGGTGTGGGCCAAGAACAGGTATCCAGTGAAAACACTAGCGTGCAGGTCCAGTTTCATCTGAACATGAGAAAAGCTCAAGGTGGAAGACAATCTCTATATACCGTAGGCTTGAGATCTGAAGGGAAATTATATTTATGTATAGTTCTCAGAATGATCCAGAACTCAGCTAAGGCAGTAATCAGTTAACTCAAGTATAACTCTGTACAGTTCCTGGAGAAAAGTTGTACTGTATCTTTCCTGTATATTAAAATCTGTGGTTATTCACTTTATTTTTTTGATACTGTTTATTAAATAATTAACTTGATATACAGCAACACAAATACAGGCTGAAAAGCAATCTGGATCTTCCTTACTGCATATTTCCTCTTGATTAGAACTTCTGTTCTTTTCTAAGAAAGGATGAATTTTCTTTTTGTTAAGTGCTGTCTAAATTGCAGAGTCAACAAAATCAAGATTTAAGGGCTTTTTTAAGCTAAGCAATGGAAAGCAAGAGCAGCTGATTAAAACAAAACAGACCTGAGTACTGCTGACACTTTGTCATGCAAAGCTGGCAGGTACCACATCCATAGAACGTCTAATTTTAGCCTAAGATTAAGCTGGCTCACATTACTATGAACTGACTTAAAAATGTACAAATATGGTGACCTTCTAGAACAAAAAGTAGCTTGCAGTATTCCTAAGAGGGCAGACAACATCCATACCACCAGAATCCATTCCTGTTCCTGAAACTTAATTTTTGGAAAATTTTCCAGATGATATTCCAAAGGTGAGATCAATGTATTCCAGAAGGAAAAAACATTATTTTTGGGATTTCACTAAGTGAGTTTCATTCATTGCTAGTCACTGGCTATATAGTGCCTGGGAATTCGGAAAGCTGTATCTCTAGCAAATCTAGAGAGCACAATTAGTGTGTCTGCTTTTGGATGTCCCCGATAAGGAGACCATACTCCCAGATGTTTATCACTTACCTGATGGATTTTATTTAATCGTTTGAAGGTTTAGCAGCATGTCAACATTGAGCATCAGTGAGGCATAGTAGTTGAGATGTTGGATTAATAAGACCCAGCTGCAAGACCATCATCAGCCACGAAAGCTTCTTGGGTGACTTGGGGCCAATCATATTCTTTAAGCCCAAACTATCTCATAAGACTGCTGTTGAGAGGAAAACACTGAAAGGACTGCTATGCCTTCAGCCCCCAAAGGAAAAGTTGGATATAAATAGAGGGATTTGCTATAGCGAAGCTAGACTGATCTTCACATTCGTAGCTTCTTCTGTAAGCATAAAGAGGAAAACTCAAGGAACCAGGTGATCAATTAATTCAAATGCCGCTAGAATTCAATCTCAGCAAGTCAACACTTACAACATTGATTCAATAAGTTTATTTTGTATTCCAAAATCTTCACAGAAAATTATGGAAGGCATCTTAACTATCAGCCACACGTTCCTGAGCCCGAAGGAAGCTAGCTTTCTTTTGAGCCACACGATCTTTCTTCTGAGCAAGAGACAATTTGGGACGGTTCCACCTGCAAAAAGATTTTTTTTTTGGCTTGGTTATTCTTGCTAATGTAGAGAACCTATCCACCATAAATAAGTCTTAAAAAGAAAAAGAACCGACACCATAAGCATCCTTAGCATTAATGAGGAGATACTACACCACCAGAGAATGGAATTGCACAAAGGCATCCAAACCAGTTCTTCTTCCAGTTGACGATGACGTATACCTTTGCCCACCTATACATGATAGTCTCTGCCCAATACATCCTTCTCATAAACAGAGCCATATTCTATCATCTAATACAGGAGTATTAAACTCAAGGCCTGGGGGCCGGATCCACCCCATGAGGTGCTTAGATCTGGCCCATGGGGCTTCCCTGCAAATAGCAAAGAACCAGCTCACGAAAACGGAGCTTGTGCGCAGTCCTCCCAAGCTCCATTTTCGCTGGCAGAGGGTTGCAGGAGGCAGTCCCAGCCGAAAATGGAGCTTGTGAGGGCCGTGCATGCCCCTCCAAGCTCCATTTTCACTGACAGAGGGTTGCAGGAGGCTGTTGCAGTCAAAAATGGAACTCGGGAGCCCATTTTCACTGGCAGAGCGCCCGGACTCCCACAGGTGCCTCCCGGATACAAGTGATGTCATGCTGGCCCACCCAATCATCGTCCCCCCACCCCAAGGTTAAACACAACCCTGATGCGACCCTCGATGAAATCGAGTTTGACACCCCTGATCTAGTAGTTCACTGAGCAGGAGTTCTGCTTTAGGACCCCTCCACCTCTGCGAACTTCTCTATTCTCAGGTTGGTTAAACAGATTAATATACCGGACTTGTAAATGATCTTAGAATGAATAAGAATGAATCCCAATAAGCACATTCTAGAAAACCTGAAAACTATTACTTTCAATAGAAAACAATACTTTTCTATGACATAACGCATTTCAAATTAGAATGGAAAATTGTACAATTTTATATCAAAAGAATAGGTAATACAAATTAGCTTCATTTTGCGGTTTGACAATGGAATAGCGACGCCTATGTAATGGAACCAATTATTTTTCTTCTGAAAATGATAAGTACAATGCAATCACATCATCTCATGTTGTGCTTTATGGTAGCTGGGGAAATTTTGTTCATATTTGGACTACTGCTCATTGTTTTGAAGAATCTGTTCTAATATTCCAAGTAAAAGCAGAAATTTCAAGGCAAGCAGGCTGCACATAGCTTATAAATATAATTGTATGATAGGAATGTGAAAAATGTTCTATTTCTAGTGGTCCATGTCCATTTAAAAAAATCCAAGGATGTGGTGGTGTTGATGGGTAAGTGGAGGTAGGAAAATAAAGAGGCTAGAAAGATTAAGAGCCGGATAGGACAGCTAGATTGCTACCATTAATTTCCTCGATTTCCAACATAGCACAAGGAGAGATAGCAAAAAGCAGATATTGGAAACTTGGGTGGGCAGGCCAGTACAGGTAGGCTTCAAGTTACAACCATAATGGAGCCTAGCTTGAGACAGTTGTGAAGCGGATTGGTATGTGACAGACCTGATTTCCCAACTTTTGCAGTGCTTGGTAAGTGAATCACTGCAGGTAAGTGAACACCAAGGTAATTAAGTGAACCAACGGGTATGGTTTTGGAGAAAACTGGAAAGTTATTTTGCAAAACCACTGTATAATGCAGTTGCAGGACACCACAAACAACTATAAATGTGACCCATTGCCAAGTGGCCAAAAGTGCAGTCCTCTGACTGTGTGTGTGCACATGCACATTAGAATTTGAATCTAGGTCGTAAGTACCCCCTAGGTAGGTCCATTGAAACTTTGAGCAGTTGCTAAGCAACCGATCATAACTCGAGAACTACCTGTATACATGTCATGAAAAGAAAAGCGGCACTAGTCTTCTACTCGCTCCTATAAGACCCCTCTGGATATTCCTGGTTTTGCTTCTGAGGAAGCACTGCTCAGCCAAAATGTATCACAAAACTCCCAAGAGTGGGGTTTTTTTTTCAGTTTGAAACTAAACACGTGGTTCTATGCACACCTCTTAATTATTTCTTCAAATCCATTAATGAACTTTCACCAATGCAGAAAGGTGCGCAACAAAAATGAAACAGGAGACTTGGCATCCTCCTGAACAGGATAGTATACTAAATAAGCAAGCAAGCTGGAGTTATTTTCTACAATTTGAAAACACAGGAACCTGGTTTTAAGCTTTATATTAAATTGTGCTTTGCTAGGAAAAAAATTGACTCTTAACACAAAATAAAAATTCCTTTTTAGCACCCTCCAAAGGAATGAATAAATACCCTTTGCACCCTTATGGGTGATATGCATCTTCCTCTAATGTCAGATCCTCTGTCAAGAGGCCTGGGAGTTTGAGGGTTCTGCGCAAGATCTTAACTCTTCCCAGCACCGCACTCTTCTGTACAGAGACCTCAGATGTCATTCCTGAGATCTGTTGAAACTATTCTCCCAGTTTAGGAGTCACAGCCCTCATTTCTATTACCACTGAGACAACTCTGACATTTACTTTCACATCCTCTCCAGTTCCTTCTTCAGGTCCTGGTACTTCTCCAGTTTCTCATAACCCTTCTTCCTAATGTTGCCATCACTTGGCACCACTATGTCTATCGGCACTGCTGTCTTCTGGTTGTTGTCTACTACCACGATGCCCAGCTGATTGGTCAGTGCCTGTCTGGATCTGGAAGTCCCACAGGATCTTAGCTTTCTTGCTCTACATAAGCTGTGGGAACTTCCATCTAAAGATAGGAGGGTCTAGCTCAGGGGTGGTTGTAGCTGAATGGGCATGGCCCGGGGGTCTTGAGTTTGACACCCCTGATCCATAGCAAGAGGCGATCCACATCCGAACTGCTATGGTTACCTTGCAAAAAAAATTGACATTTTTTTTTAGCTTTAGTGATCAATTTGGTAGTTTCCTAGAGACCTTTGTGTGGCACAGGTATAGGTCACAAAGGTGGAGGAGCAGGTGCCCTCTGATAGGAAAAGAGAGGCCTTCATTCCTACAGGCTAAAGGGTTGGTTACTGTCAGTGATCAGAGGAAAGATGTCTTCCTAGAGATAAGCTGCCCTTCAGTGGGGCTCCTGGACTCTGGGGAAGCTTCCCTCCTTTTGTAACCCACTCTCAGAGGGGTGAGGGTGAGAATTTGGGTTAGATTTAGGGTGGAGGTGAGGGCGAGAGGGTGCAGGATCGCCTGAAGGGGAGGGTGAAGATCAGGGGAGGGGGCAGGGAGAAAGAGAAGGTAAAAAAGGGAAGGGGAGGTGCGGGGAAAAGGAAGATGGGAAAGGGGGGACAAGGGGGGGGCAAAGAGGTTTTTTTTTTAATGCCTTTCTGGAAAAGATCACATTGGGATTTCCAGAAGCTGCTCTTCCTTAAATTTGCCTCCCCCATTTCAGAGGCCTAAATGCAAACGACTGATCTCCAAACCGGCATGAACTTGCTGTGTCCCACTAAGCAGCCCTCCCTTGGGGCTTCCAGGTGACACAGGAGGCGGCGGGCATAGAGCAGGTGGGGGAGCGCAAGAATCGCAGAGCAGCAGGAGGTGGGTCGGCCACCCAGGTAGGGCTGGTGCAGTGGTGGCGGTGAGGAGGGGGCAGCCACACACCTGCTGCCTCCTGGGGGGAGCAGGCTGCTGGCGGCGGTGGCTTCATCCCCAATCCGCGAGGCACCGCCACTGGCAGCCGAGGGACAAGCAATGGATGAGGAAATACTTGCCTGCTGCTTCTGTGCACATGAGCGCCCGCCAGGATGGGGTGGTCCTGTGCACGCATACACCCGACGCCCCCTGTGAACATGGGTACCCACTGGGCTGAAGAGACACAGGCTGGCCCCTTACAATTTCCAGGACAGCCGTACGGGCCGGATCCAGCCCTCAGGCCTTGAGTTTGACACCCCTGGTCTAATTCATAGTCTATACAGATGTTCCTGTACACAATGCCAGCTACTTGGCTGTGCTGTTCAATGTATGCTGTTCCTGCCTGCATCTTACACCTTGCCACTATGTGTTGCACTATCTCTGTGGTCTCTCTGCAGTCTGTACCTTGGGACCCTTCTAGTGTGGTAGACCCTGCTTCTATGATCTGGTGCTTAGAGCCTATTTTGCTATGATCAGGATCAGTGCTGTCCTTTAGTCCAGCATTTTCCACATGTTGGTAGAATTTCTCCGTATTCCCTATATTTCCATATATACGATGTGTGGGTTTGTGTGTGTGTATATTTCAATGTTAATACATTCCTTTACTAATATACAATTACATGTTCCCTACGGAACCGCTCTTAGGGAAAAAAGGTCATCTTACCTCTTCTTTTTAACTTCTCTCTTAGGTTTCTTTTCATGGGCCGGTTTTTCACGTATTGCAGCATGAGCTTTTCTATACATTTCTTCCATCTGTGGCAACATAATTTAGAGGTTAATTCATACTTGCTAAATATTTAGTACATTTGTCTTGAAAACAAAAACAAACAAGAAAGGACTGTTACAATAAAGTCAAATGCAGTGCTTCCCTGTCTACAACCCCAAAATCCATTTATACACAAATATACACTGAAGAAGGATCTGCAACATGGTTCATGCACGTAACAACTGGTTTCAAGTGGCTCATATCCAAACTGAAACATTTATGTTTTATCCAGGCAAGGACCAAAAAAGGAGTTGTTTTATGTCTGATAAAAACCAAACTGGTTTTTCCAGACAGCAAAGTATATTTTCAGGGAAGAGGGAATAACAGTAAGAAAAAGCCAAAAAGCCAACAGCTAGTGGAGTACCTCAGGGAAAGATGGAGGGAAACCTACAAACAGCAGAAAGCAAGCCATTAAAGAAGATGTGCCAAAAACCATGCACACATTGCAAACAAGCAAGCAGGTAAGCAGTCACGCAGCTGAAGTGCATCTGTCAATGTTATATATGGACTAGATACTTATTGAATAAGCCATGCTCAAGAATACATGTAACCATGCAGCAATGACATCTGGTCTAAGTTTTGGTGATCTACAAATTTGCTTTAGCAGTTCTTTAACTACAATGAAATGGCGTGTTGCTAAGCAATAAGTGAAGGACTTATATAAACAGATGTATTACCATGTCAGATGTTACATTGTTCTTGATATATTGAGAGAACTGTTTTTTATAAGCATCTTCATCTTCTTCCATCAAGTATCGCATGTAATCTGCAACGTTTTGGCCCATGATATGCTTGCGGTGGACTTCTGCATTGAATTCTTTGCTCTCTGAGTCATAACCAGGGAAACGCTTGGTACTATGAAACAAAGAGCTGAGCATTATACACTCTGGGAGCAAACTGGGTAAGATGTGGAACATAACACTGTTAAGATTCCAAAGAGTTGGGGGTTTTTTGTGGGGGGTGGGAAGCCAGATTCAAGAGTTTCAGCCACTATCAGTCCCGTCTTGAAACACCAAGATCAATCATACACACGCCAAGGACCAACTACAGAGTGTTCAGTCAGTGGGATATCATCACACAGTAGCCAGTTAATAGCAAAACAAAAGATGGGATTATTATACAATGCTACAACCATCCTATTTTACTAATCTTTTAATTCGGAAAACCTACTAAAACCAAAGTAAAAAGAGAAGCAGGCTTTTGTGCATCCAGCTTGTTTAAGATTTTAGCAGTGAATTACATATGGCAAATAAGTACTGGGTCCACTCCAGAGAATAGCTTAAAGTGTTGTCGATGGCAACAGAGAGCTAGCTTGGTGTTGTGGCGAAGTCACCAGACTAGAAATTGGGAGACTGTGAATTCTAGTCCACTTTAGGCATGAAAGCCAGCTAAGTGATTTCGGGCCAGTCTCTTTCTTGGCTCATCTCATCTCACCTCACCAGGCTGTGGTGGTGGGAAAAAAGGACGATGTTCACCACCTTGAGTTATTTATAAAGATAATAAAGGTGGATAAAAAAATGGATATATTTTTTTTAGGTAAAAAAATCTACAAAACCCCACAACAGAATACAAGCGACATTAGACACAGTTATATACTCAATAAAAACAGCATATTCAAAAATGTATAAAAAGAGAGAGAGAAAAAACCCATATAACGAAATGATTGCCTGAATGTGATTTGAATTCAGAAGGGGAGAAGTTACCTGTGTGGAATGGAAAGACCACCATCCACAGCTCCTTTCAGGGCACCAAAGACTTTGTTTCCAGTAGTCGTCCGAGCAAGGCCAGCATCCAGATAACAAGTAAAGGCACCAGGCTGTCCATCCACACTTTCCACATTATATTCATTGCCAGTCACTTCAACTTGGCCTTCATAGATCTTATCAAGACCAAATTTATTCAGAAGCTGCAAACAACAGCATATGTTAAGTTTTCCTTTTGACAAAAAAGATCACGCTTCAGTTATACAGTGACGGTCAATGCTTGCCACCCCTGTAAAGCTGAAAAAAATTAGATACTATGTTTTTTAAGGTATAACAATGAAAGCTTGATTTACAACAATTTGCTGGATTCTGCTACAGCAGATTTCAAAAACACTGGATCATATTTCTTCAGCAATTTACCTCATTTGAATAATAATCATGCCAATTGTAAAATGGCATCATCATGACACCACTTATCACAGATAACCAACATTGCCAGGATGATGTACTTTCATAATAAACAGTTCAGAATACTATTAAAATACTTCTCACAAAGTAGTCCTTTAAAACAAGGTTTCTCTATAATTGTGTCCTTGAGTTGGTTATCTCATTAAGCCTTAACGTGTCATTTTTGCTCATTTTCAAGATTTCTACTTTATTACATTTATGTATTACCCCTGTCAAGATTCCAGGAAGTTCAAAATGTAAGACATAAATACAATAAAACACCATAAAATATAGAACACAAAAACATATGCATTAAATCTTTATTTTATCAATAAGATAAAACTCCCAACAGAAAATGGCAGTCCAATATTAGTTCAAAAGCTCACCTGAACAATGTTCTAATTTAAATAAAAGAGTCAATAAAGAATCGAAGCACACATGCTACAAGCCCCCCCCCCCACTATTGCACATTATGGGG
>JANHFL010004279.1:33990-59482 GCA_032468155.1 Oxyrhabdium leporinum
CGCGGCCCCTTCATCATCGGGCTTTATTTTGTCAGCGGTCTCCGGTGCAGATTTGAGGGGGGGGTGTCCTCCCGACGGCAGACGCGGGCCTTGCGCACCGGGATTGCGCCTGCGTGCGCGATTGACACACGCACACACACACATACACACATAGACATACTCTGCCCGCCAAGGGATATGGCCCCGTTTCTTGAGAGCGGAGCGGCTTGCGGGGTCTAGGGAAGGGAGGGGGGCGGGGAGGGAAGGGAAGGAAGGAAGGAAGGAGAGAAGGAGTCGAAAGGCGGGACGCCGTCCGGGCGGAGAGGTCTGACCAACAAGAAGGGCAGCTGCAGCCGCGGCGGCTCCAGGCCGGGCTGCAGGGGAACCCGATGCACGCAACGCCTCGCCTCCCCGGCAAAGGCTTCCAAGGTGAGCGCGGAAGAGTCGCCTGTCCTTGCCTTCCACCGCAAGGGAGGCTTTCTGCCGAAGCAGGAAGGAAGGGAGGAGGGAGACCTCCACGGCGCTGCCTGCCTCCGTCCCACAGGGCGCGGGGGCCGCAGAGGACTCTCTCCTAAGGAAGGACCCCCCCTCCCCTCCCCTCCCCCGACCGTTCTCCGCTTCTCTCCGGACCGCCTGCCACGTTCTTGGGCCTGTTTCTGGCCTTGGAAAAAGTCTCTTGCCTGGGCGTCGTATCGGCCCAGCACGAATTGTGGCATATCAATCTTGGGAGAAGAGTTGTTCTGCCTGCATTAGTTTCTTGCCCTAAAGGGTTTAGGCTCGGCTGTCGGCACGCTCCAAGGGATTTCCTCCTCCTCCTCCTCCTCCTCTCTGCCTCTCGCCCACGACCCACCGGATTTCCTCTCTGGGCTGGTGGAGAGACCGGGGATGCCTTCGGGGCTGTGGCGGGGTTTTCCACTCTTGTGATCGCGTCCCTTTGTTCCCGCAGGGAGCGCGGATGAAAAAGCTTGAGCCAAACTCTCAGGAAGTGCAGAAATCTGAGTGTCAAAAAAGTTTGTTTTTCCGCCCCCCTGCCCAGCTTTTCCTGGGAGATGTATGGCAAGAGTTCCTCCGAGTCCATTTTGTAATTGCTGTCTTGTGTGCGCTACCCAGATTTACTAGAAGTGGCTGTTTAAACTAGGGTTTGATGGTCTCATCCCCATCCCCCTGAACGGTTTCTATTAATCTTACTGTTTTTACAAATGATTATTTCTTTAGTGGGCCCATCCCATTTTTTTTCCTTTTGTTTTGGTCCCCCAGATACTGCCCCGTGTGCCTTCTCTGCATACTTCTAAGGTTTCTGTTGGAGGATGTTTGATCGATGCTTCTATCTATCCTTGATTGTAGTATATATAAAATACTCTCTCAATTCTCTCAGTTAGAACAAGATAGTTAAGATAGAAAGATGCAGAAGAGTGAGCTGCTGTGTTAAAAAATGCTGGTCTTTTGACTTTTCCTTGTTTAATCGGACATTGGGAGATTGGGAGAAAGTATTTTGGGCTAGACTTTCTATCCATCGTCTGACATACTGTACTTTCCTGTGTCTGAATGGTTATAATGATAAAAGATACTGGAATCTCAGTTCTTTAACAAGGAAAAGGCAAAAATGGTAAGTCTGCAACTTGGTAAATTATTGGGTTTTATTATTTTAAAGAATCCACAATACTGAAGGTGAACTGGATAGCTAAAAAAAGCCTGTTAATACGTTCAAATCTTGCCTAAAAGAATTATTTAACCAAATTATTTATTTTATTTTGAATTGTCTCAGAAAGAGAGGACAATCTTGTACTGACCTAAAATTGTTGCTTTCATTGGGCTGTGATATCTATTAAATTAAAATGCAAATCGCTCTTTGAGAGATAGTAACTTATGCCAATTTCTTGTTTACTAAGGTGGTTCTTTATAAGGTTTCTGAATATTTTATTGAAACAGTTTTAAGGAAAAGATCCTCCTCCTCAATCTAAGCTATTACAAACATTAGTATGAATTATATTTGCCCCTTGAATTTATCCCCAAAAGCTCAATGCAATGTAAACATCATTTCCCTATTCACCTTTATTCTCTTAATAACCTGGAAGGTTAGACTGACGGACAATCACTGCCCCAAGGTCATTTAGTGAATTTTCATAGTTGAGTACTGATTTTAATCTATATGTCTCTAGCTTTAGTCAGACATTCTTTTCTATAAAAATAGTTTCAAATGTCAAATTTATATCTGCCATTTCTGTTTGGAAAAAAATGATTTTTTATTTATCACAAGGGTTATTGAAGTTGCATAAGAAAGATGATGAACTAGTGATTAAGCTTCCTTTCTGCAAAACATATTTTCTGCAAGAAAAAAATAGTTAAGTCAGCTGTTATACTTGGCATGATATAAGTTATCCAAGGACAACTTTCCAGGAAGTTTAGCTTGCTTGTGGAAGGACTAAATTCTTCCTGAAAATTTCCTTCAGAAAAACATAGGTAGCATGTCAAAATAAATGAAACTAGAATACATTTAATACTGAAAAAAGCAGAGAGAGATGCAGCTCAGATTATTCTGAGAATTATATTAATTGCACAGTGTTAACAAAATATTAATGAACTTTTAAAATATTTAAAGCATTTCAAGTTAATTATTTTTCTGCACATGAAAATAGATGTTTTATCCTCAATCCCTATAAGTTCCCCACCTCTTCCTATTCTACTTCATGCCATTTTTAAAATCTACATTCCTTTCTGCTCTAGAAATTCAATTTTGGTTCTTTTTTTCTGCTTGAAATTCTTTTGACTTTATTCTTATGCCTTGTTTTATCTCTGCTCTGCCCATTTTTTATATTCCTCATCAATTTAGCTAAAAACTGATTCAGATTCCATGCTGAGCCATAGTTGGATCCCGACTATGGAGTCTACTTGGTACTTCTGAATCCCTGGGGGAAAAGCAAAATGAGAAGTGATGTGGGCATTTTCTCACCATGTTACTCTCTTAAGGAGAATGGATTGATTTTTTGTTAAAATTTATTGTTGGTAAAGGATGTGACAAAGAACTGCAAACTCTGGGTACTTGGAACACCTCCTCACCCCCACCATAAAGTACCAACAGGACAAGGGTGTGGCTTTATTTTGTTTAGGCCTATTGTGAAGAAATGCTGAGGAAGAAAAGATGACCTTGAATAAGGTAACACATCCCAAGATCTAGGGTAGACAGACTTAATAGTATTAGGAGATTTATAACTAATCCACTTTTTCAATTTTAATTTAATCCTGTAGAGTTGAAAGGAGAGAAGTTAATTTGATTAAGATAAGGCTTATTTCTCTCTTGTATTCTCATTTGTCGTTCTGAAGCAATTGTGATGGATATAGAGGCCTGTAAAGAAATGTTCAAACATAAATCTTCTAAAAATAAATGCAGACAAACTCAAAACATTGTAAGATAGAAACATGGATTTCTCTGCATAAAACGTAGCTTTATTGTATCAATGTTTATTTCCTTACCAGAGCAGAAAAAAGTTTATTTTAAGATAGTCATTTTAATTAAGGGTTTATTTAATTTTGTCTTTGCTTTTGATACCTTCTGATTTCTGGGGTTTAAGCCAGGGTAGAGAAGGTCCTAGAAATGATTGTGAATGAAAGTGAATCCATGCAGTGACATAAAACATAGTATACTGTATATATCTTATAGACTGAATTGTGTCTTCTGCACATATTTAGTAGGCTGATATTAAGTTTTTACAGTTAGGAATTAATTTTGCTTCAAATGACAGTTGAAGGAACATAGAAGAATAGACCTCACTGAACCATAGATTAGTAGAAACATGGGTTATAACTTTGTGAAAATAGTTATATAGATTTTTTTCCTTTTTAATATTTTAAAATTATTTTAAAATCTTTTTCAATTTGGAAGAAAGTAACATGAGTAGATTGCCATATGTTTTTACTTTTATATATGCTTGCCATATGCTTTAGGCAGTTGTGTACAAATCGTAGGCTTTTTTTATAGAATGAAATGAAAATGACAATCTCTGTAAAGACACTGATTTAGGACAAGAATAGTGCTTAATTTTAACAAAGTGAAATAATTGAATTAGCATTTAACTCTCAGTATTTCCCTTGAAAGTGAAAAATAAAGCACAGTTAAGAACTTGGAAACTAAGTAGATTGCAGTACCTAGCTGACAGTGTTTAATCTTAAAAAGTAAACAAGGTTGGACTGAGATTGTAGTAGGTGGGACTTTACTAGGAAATCTGAAGGCTGTTGATAGACTGGCATTAAGAAAAAAATACAGAAATTAATTAAAATCATTTCTATGCTGTTGTGAGGAAAATTGCATAGATGCATCCATGAAGTCATTAAGTGTTTAGTTTAGCTTGAGGTAATCTTCATTAGAGATAGTCCCTCGAATTACAACAGTTTGGTTTAACAGTGTTTTAGTGTTCAAAGTTACAATGGCACTGAAAAAAGAGACTTATGACCATTTTTCACACTTATGATGGTTGCAGCATCACCATGGTCAGATAATTTACATTCTGGTGTTTGACAATCGGTTCATATTTATGACAGTTGCAGTGTCCCAGGGTCATGTGACCATCTTTTGCGAACCTCTGAGAAGCAAGTCAATGGGAAAGCCAGATTCAGTTAACAACTATGTTATTAGTTTAACAACTGCAGTGATTCACTTAACAAATGTGGCAAGAAAAGACTTCGAATGGGACAAAACTCACTTAACAAATTTCTTACTTAGCAACATAAATTCTGGGCTCAGTTGTGGTTGTAAGTGGAGGACTAACTGTATTTTTAAGAATTTAAGCAGAAAAAAACTGTATTTCCAAATAAGTTTGGCAAATCTGTTTACATTTTCTGATCTTTTAGAGACTTTCTTTTACACGACATGCATGTAGAGGCCATGTGGAAAATGTAAAATCATATAAATGCATGTGAAATATGCATGTGTATATTGCTTAGAAGCTAAAGAATGCATGCTGGTGCTTCCTTAGGCATGTACCTAGATGTGGTGGCAAATTTAAAGGAGATACACTGCTGTAATCCCTTTAGGACAACGTGAATATTTTCTTTACAGATTAACTGAGTTGTTTAAAGTATATTGTATCCATATAATTTCCAATATTAAACTCTGAAATTTTTAGCTTATTTTTAAAATTATGACTTGAGTATCATTTTCCTTAGCTAGTTAGGTAACTTTGGGGCAGTCACTGTTAGCCAGCAATATCAGGCGACAAGGTGATTGGTCAATTCTTGTAGGAATCAAATGGACCAGCACTTGATTTGTCCGAAAAAAAAGCAGACCCTGCTCTTGAGGAAAATGCTAGGAAGAAAAGAAAAGTTTGTTCTTTGAGATCTGCTTATTTCTGGGACATTTTAATTAATATATGATCTCAAACTTTCAGAATAAAAGTATCTTGGTGCATATATATGTTTTAAAAATTAAAGTGCAGTAAAGTTACTGTTAGTAAGTTTTACAAGACATATGGTCATGAACTAAATATACATTATACTGTTTCTGTTTGAGGATATGTTTTTTCCCCATTCAGTAATTAGTCTTCAGGTTTTTACAAATAGTTTGATATTGCATATCAAATATTAATTATGTGCAAGGAATAAAAGCAGAGTGGGATTAGTTTTATGCAAGGATACATTCCATAGGATATCCTTATTAAGTCATTATCTCCTCTATCAAAAGCCGTGGATATGTCTGTGTTTGTGTATCGTTTTCAAATCTTTGTTAGTTTTAGTACCGGGGTACAGCTCTGTGCATGACAAACGATAGCAATCTTCAAATATCCAAAAGGCAACTGCCATGTAGATTTATTGTCTATGTAAATGCAGGATAGATTTATCAGTTTATAAATTACAATGAACTAGAATTTTATTTTATTGGACACCTAAAGTAAGAGTTGTTCAATATAGTAGAAACTACCCTGGGAGCTGATGGATTCTTTCTTTGAAGGTGTTTAAATAAAGACTATAGATGACCATCTGCCACGGATGTTGCAGTAGCAGATTCCTGCACTGGGCAGGGAGTTGGATTAAATGATCTCCAAAATTCTCTTCCTCCCCCCCTTACATTCTGTGATTGTATTATATTTAGAATGGCATAAGCAACACAGCATATTTTCCTGACTTGTGAAGGACTTTCTAAATGCTCTGAAAGGAATCCGCAGAAAACATTTTCTTACTAATCTTTGAAGTACCTTTTTAACATTATTTTGTTGCTTTCCTTTACATATTGGAATTGTGTGCCTTTTCTGCAAGACATCCTTTTTCCACCTTTCGTTCATTCAATAAAACTGCCTCCTGTAAGATCTGATGTCTTCACTTTTTGATCTAAATCTTCTGTAAATCGCATTTAGTGTGTGAAATCCTTTGAGTATTATATGTAGTCCTCAACTTATGACTGCAATTGAGGCTCAGATTTCTGTTGCTAAGCAAGTAAATCGCACCTGATTTTATGACCTATTTTTTGCCATGGTGTTTAAGCAAACCATTGCAGTTAAGTGAATCATGCAATCGTTAAGCAAATAAGGCTCCCCCCACCCCAATTTGATTTTGCTTGTTGGAAGCTAGCTGGGAAGGTTGTAAATGGGATCACGTGACCCCAGGACACTCTGGTCGTCATAAATACATGCTGGTTGCCAAGTTTCCAAATTTGCTTGGGATGCTGTGATAGTTGTAAATCACTTATTTCACTGCTGTTGTAACTTTGAATGTTCACTAAACAAATAGTTGTAAGTCGAGGACTACCTGTGTGCCACACACTATACCTCCTGAGTGCAAACTGACAGTAGATAGGAATTATTGTGATATGATTAAATTAACTTGCATTGTCATTTGAATTCTGGGGCAATGAAAATTAGTTGTAACTAATATTGTATTAATATTGTAAGTATATTGAGTTTCAGTACATTCTATTGCAGAAAGCAGTAAAATCAGTTAACTCAGAAGTCAAGAATGATCAAGGTTGAGGAAAAGGATGCTTATGTTTTTAGGGCAACAGAAGTCATAGAATCATATGTGCTGGAAGGAACCTTGGAGGTCTTCTAGCCGAACCCAGCAGGAGTTCTTATACTATCCCGGACAAATGGCTGTCCAATCTTTTCTTGAAAACCTTCAGTGATGGAGCACCTACAACTTCGTTCCACGGATTAATTGTTCTATTAGGAAATTTCTCCTTAATTCTAAGTTGGACCTCTCTTTAATGATACTCCATCTGTTACTTCTTGACCTGCCCTTATGTGCTTTAGAGTAATAGAAGACTGGAAAACTGTTATGTCTCTCCTGAGCCTTCTCTTTAATAGGTTAAACATACCTAGTTCCCTTAGCTGTTCATATGATTTACTCTCCCAACATGTTAACCAACTAGTTAAAAATGGGTCCTGAGCATGAAAAAAAAAAGGAAGGTTTCTGCCCTCTACCACGTATTGGAAAAGTCTCTGGAATATCTTTTCTTGAGATGCTTGCTGAAACCACTTTCTGTTGTTGTTTTTTTTCTTCAGAGAGTAGATGAAATCTTTTAACATGAGCCAGCTTTTGAAAATATATTGACGTTATTTTAGATTACTGCTGTGGATTTTATTTCTGTGAGGTCCAATGTATGGTTTAATTGCATGCTGCCTAAAATGGCAGCAAGTAAGATGATTTAAGGGCAAATAACTAGTTTCTGGAGAACATATTCAGTAAAGATTTTTTACATCTTAATGGCAATATTTTTATACACACACACTATACCTCTTGGGTTCAAACTGTCACTAGATAAGAGTTATTGTGATATAATTAAAGTCCTAGATCTGTTGTATCCATTTTTGAAAATATTATCATGTTTTATGGTGTTGAACAATTTTATAAATAATCCACTGTGGTTGCGCCTAAATCTGTCTAGTTAAATCCTCACATTAAGTTAACATAGATAATAACACAAATTGCTATATTGTTATGGCTTGAAATTTTGATATATTGGTGCTCAGCAGTTGCGGCAGGCTAGAAAGGCCAGATTTTCCTTGACAATGCACTTTCTTACTCTGACTAAATGTAGGGATGTAATACACAAGAAACAGAAGTGCTGACCATTGCCAAATCTTTCCAAGTGCTTACTGCTCTGCAAATATTCAAATGTATTTAAGTTTTTCAAGTTCTCTGGAAACTTGCTAGAAGAAGATAGGATACCAGCTTCCCTATTTCTGTAAAAGGCTTCAGCTCGTAGGTTTTGTCACACTAAAATTATAAAATATTTACTTCTTTCAGATTAGGATAATGGCTATGAAATTTATGGTAGTGTTAAATTTCTCTCTCATAGAAGCAAAGGTTCTCAGTAAGTACTTATTTGGACTTAGTCATATCCAATGTCTGTTTTGCTCTTCATTGCTCTGGAGCTGATACTGGCTTCCTCACTGACTTTGCTTGTCAGAAGGTCGCAAAAGGTGATTACTAACTTAACAGCTGCAGTAAATTTACTTAACAACTGCGGCAATAAAAGTCGTGAAACGGGGTAAAATTCACTTATCAACTGTCTCACTTGGCAACAAATTTGGGGTCATAAAATTGTGGTCATAAATTGAGGAATCACCTGTAAGTATCTCCCCTCCTTTACTTTGCTATGCCTTAATGACTCTTCTTTGCTCAGCTCCACCAGGTGCAGTAGAACCGGTTGCTATTGTTGAAAGTTTGTCAGGTTTCAGTTGTGTAAATAAATAGATGCAAGCTGTTTCTTTTCTGTCAGATAACATACCTCCAGAAGCGTATGAGGACAAGTTACTCTGAATCTGAGGTAGGACTAGTTCTCTGCAAAGGTACAGTTGGAGTACGTGAGCAAGTAATGGAGATAATTAGCCCACAGATATATTTTTTCTCCATAACGTCATACCTGCTACTTTCCAGAACTTTCAGGCTTTTCTATAAAGCTTTTTGTGCTTTTACTTGTTCAACACATATAATACCGGTAGCATCATAAAATCTTAAGGAATACTTTGACATTTGTGGGGATAATATGTAAGTTAGAGATCTCTGGGGGTTTTTTTAATTCATTGGTTGCATAATGAAAACTTGCACTTATAACTGTGGAGGTTCTCAGTCATCCAGTCATGGTTGTCCCAAAGGTGCTTTTTCAAGAGGCAACTGGGCTTTCTGGTTTTTCTTTGAAGATGTTTTGCTTCTCATCTAAGAAGCTTCTTCAGCTCTGGCTGGAAGCTCTGGCTGAAAACAGGAATTGGAAGCGTTCAACAAACATATCAACTCTGTGGACAGATACATCCAATTCGCATGGGACGATCTAGTCAGAGATGAAGCAGCTTCTTGGCTGAGAAGCAAAATATCTTCAAGGAAAAACCAGAAAGTCCAGTCGCCTTTTGAAAAAGCACCTTTGGGACAACTTACACTTACGTGACTTTTTGCAGGAGTATTAAAGAAAATGTTTTTCCTCCCCTTCTCCAGGTGGCGACAGACAAGGTTGCAGGGAGATTCAGTTCTACTCTCTCATGGGTGAAGAACACTGTCAGTCAAATGGCCAGCCAGGTGGCAAGTCCATCTGTTTCATTACACACTACATCCTCCTCTACCACACACTCCACTCCAGCAGTGTCTCCGTCATCGCCAGCAGAACTGAGTCCTGATGACATAGAGTTACTGGCTAAATTAGAAGAACAAAACAGGTAGGTGATCATCACTTTGACATTTATACAGGTAGTCCTCTACTTACAACAGTTCACTTAGTGACCATTTGGAGTTACAACGGCACTGAAAAAAGTGAGCTATGGCCATTTTTCACACTTATGACCATTTCAGCATCCCCATGGTCACATGATTTACATTCAGATGTTTGTCAACTGACTCACATTTATGACAGTCGCAGTGCCCTGGGATCATGTGATCACCCTTTGCAGTCTTCTGACAAGCAAATCAATGGGGAAACCAGATTTACTTAACAACTAGGTTACTAACTTAACAACTGCAAGATTCCCTTAACAACTCTGGCAGGAAAAGTCGTAAAATGGGGCAAAAGTCATCTAACAAACTTTTCACTTAGCAACATAAATGTTGGGCTCGATTGTGGTTGTAAGTTGAGGACTAATTGTACTCTAGTGGAAAGGTATCACAAGATAATTTGGTATTCTTTAAAATAAAGCTGCTTTTAGATATTTATAGAAAACGCTTCAGCATGCTCCAAAGATATAAAATAAATTAACTGAGTTCGTTCTGTCAGAGAGAAATTTCATTTGCTTTGTCCCACCATCATTATTCAATTTTAAAACTATTTATTTATTTAATCAAGATCTGTAGTGGTCTGACTCAGAATGACTAACAACGATATACATGTGTTTACAAATGAGTTAATTTAAATTGTATGTGACATGTATGTTTCTGCAAGTATATGACCAGTACATTATTTTGGTTGCTTTTTAAAAAAGAAAATCTTTATGCTTTGTTGAAATCTGAGCTGTTCTGTCATATATGCATTCAAGATAATAAAATCTAAGATTTTCTTCTTTTAAGTCGTTTTTACTTTATTTCAAAATCTTTGTAATGCTTTCGGAGTATGATCAATCAAGCCAGTGTTGACTTTATTGATCATTCTAGATAGATCTTTTCCAGGACATTTGTTCCTACCTTGGTTCTTCAGTCCTTCCAGTGTTACAACCTTTTGTCATTTTGCTTCTGTTTCTCAGAATTGGAGACTTCTCAAGAAATCTAGGTTTCGCATAATGTATCCAAAGTATGATCATTTGCATTTGGTCTTTTGTCTCTCAAGTCAGAAATCTGGATTGGCAAATTCTATGATCTATTAGTTTATTTTCTTGGTCATTCATAGATTTCTCAATAATCTTATTTAAAATCAAATTTCTAAAGCATTCTTTGTACCCTGCTTCTTCAGGAGGATGTTTTCTTTTAAAAAAAGGATATCGGAGAGAAAATATTAGTTACATGATACACATCTTTGTAGGTATAAACACACCAGAGCATTTGAATATTTTTTTTCCAAGGCCTTCATTGCTCCTCTAGTAAGTAACTGCCCAGAGTTGTTGAGAGTAACAGTCTAGCAGTATACAAGTTTAAATTATTATGATTGGGTGCACAGTCAGCCAGATGTTTAAACTAGATTTGGCATTTTTATTCACCTATTGAGTCCTTCCCAACGTTCTGGGATAGGCAGATGATATTTGAAGGTGTTAAGTTGTTATTGTTAATATATACACAACAATAGAAAGTCACCCGTGTCAGTTCTTCAGCTGATGTTGGCCTTCATATACATCAAGTTCTTCCCAATGTATTGGCGTAGTATATGTGAAGATCTAAGGAGTGTGGCCTTTTTTAATTGACAGATGGAAAATTTCTTAACAGAGATTTTCTAAATGCTGTCCAAGATTTTTTGGTGTGACCTCAAGTGTGTGGATAACCACTGGACAACCACGGCCCGGTTTATGCTACTATCTTTCAACTTCGATTTTCAGATCTTGATACAGTAGAACCTCTGGTCACAAATGCTTCTGACCACAACCAAACCGGATTCCGACCAAAAATTTCACTTTTTTTTTTTTTTTTGGTTTCACGGCCAATTTCCCTTTCTGTGCCTTTTTTTTTTTTTTTTGTAAGCGCCAAATTTGCAAAATTAGGTTCAGGTCACAACCAAACCGTGTTGCGACCAAAGTTATGGAACAAATTATGGTCGTGATCAGATGTTCTACTGTACTTTGTGATCTAATCCAGTTCTTTGACTTCTATTTTACTGCCCCCTGGAATTGCCACATCAGTTATGCACACTTTTTCTTTTCAACCAGTTATATCTGGTGTGTTACGAGTCAAGAATTATCAGTCTGTATTCCGAAATACCACAATATTTTAACCTGCTCGTTTTCAACTACTTTTTCAATTATATGTTCCCACCAATTTTTCACCACTGGCACATGATAATTCATTCCAGTGAATCATTTCAGTGACTGTGCTGTGTTGTTGTTTATAATTAGTTTGTGCAATCTTCTTGGACAATTCTGGAAGTTGAAGTCCATACATCTCAAAGTTGCCAGGTTTGATAAACATTGATTTAAATAATCTCTTAACTGTATGTTCCTTCAATGAATGGAGAAAATTATTGTATGTCTTACAAGTAAGGTAGATAAACTCCCTTTCCTAGTGGCTTGAGGAACACTTCATGGAATTTTCTTGGCATGAACATAGAAATGGTTTTACCTTGCCTTGTATTGGCATGTTTGTCTTTTTAGCATAGGCTAAGCCTTGGGGTTTCCTCGAAGTCTCCCATCTGAGTCAAGTCTTTCCCTGGTTAGCTTTTTCAGCCCAGATAAGCTCTGCTAGATGGTGCCACCTAGTGGTGCCTCTGACTGGTACAATAATGCATTGGATTATTATAATTATTACAAAAGGGTAGTTTCTTTTAATGTTGAAGTATTCTGTGTTGTGAAAAAATTACATGAGAAGCTGTTTTAAGTACCACTTACAAGTCTATGAAATCCTTCACAGTATGAATACAGTGAACCAAAATCTCTCTTCAACTAACCAGTTATTCTTCAAAGGATCTATTCCTACATGAGAAGGAATCTCTTGTTGAGTTTGCTTATGAAGGGCTCTAATATTTCAAACCCAGAAGCATATTTTATTTTATTTTATTTTATTTTATTATTTATTAGATTTAGATAACATTTTTTTCTACAGGAGCTCAAGGTATTATAAACAGTTCTTTGTCATTCCATTTTCTCCACAATAACAACTTCTGAGATAATCTGGTCTGAGAGAATGACTGGTCCAAAGTCATGCAAAAATGTAGTGGACAGTTTTAAAGGGAAAAAAAAGATGTAAAAGAAAAGGAGGCAGTTTATGTGAAAGGAAAAGAAACATTGGTAGGTCTTGTGAAAAAAAGTGAACCCTGATTCTGTATGTAAATATGGAATTCTGTACCTCTAAACAAAAACAATATATATCTACAATACCTATTCCTACAATGTTATCATTAAATAGAATTTTAATTCTTTATATGCTCCAGATCCTCTGAATCATATAACAACTCCCTGCTGCCCCTGGCTAAGCTACTAGGGAAACATTGCTTAAGACAGCAAATCAGCTCAGTACAATAATTCTTAAGTATCTTAATAGGGTGTTGGCAACAATATTTTAAAGTACTTTTTATTTCCAAAGTAATTTTAGAAGAAATGATGCTGTTTTGACCATTAATCCAGTTTCATCACACCTATACAAATCTTTACGTGGTGATCCGAACTTCCTTTCATCCAACATATCATTAAGAATTGCTACTGTGGTTAAATAACTGAGAAGGGACTTATTTCTTGTCTGTCTATATATCCAGATCTGATCTAGCCCATAAGTTAATGATAAATGACAGCAAAAGCAGCATAGGCAGTTTCCTATCCTTGTTATGCTTCACTTAGTTCTTTATAGATTGTCCTCATTTCCGGTGTTAAAATACTTTTCTTCTTCTTCTTTAGACCATTGTCAGCTGGTTGATTTCACTGTCTCTTTTTCAGAAATGAGCCTGTTTCACACGTTCAGCCTACTTTTTCTCCAACCAGCAAGTTTTGAGTTTTACCCACTAATAAGTTGTTTTTCGGAAAATTTCTGAGATTTGTATAGTGTAGTGACGAAAGGAATATTCTTAACAAGTTGGATGAATTGGCTGCTGTCATCGCTTATAAATGTAAACGCCTTTCCTTGCAAACTTCAGGAACTACCGGTCTAGATTTGATAAATGTCTGAGTGGAGTTCTAAAATGATTACTTGGTGTGTTGGATGGGGGAATCTTTTTGATCTGTGCAAATGTAGATGAGTTTACAGAAATATGTCTATGAAAAAGAAGAAACACTGATATTTTCTCGAAATATAAAATACTTTTTATACAAATATGAAGTTAAATAATGGGTTATGTGTCGTCGTTCCCCCCCCCCGACCAAAGTTGATTTGGTTCAGTCCCAGTGAATAACTAATCTTATTTATAAAAGGTAAATCATTAATGGAAAGGAAATGGCTTATAGTACTTTGTGTTTATGGCATTAAACACAATCTTGTCGATTAAAAAGCTATGAACTTACTCAGGTAAGATTTTCATAATAGAATAATGATCAATATTTTGCAGTCTAGGTGTTTTCTACTTTGTGGTTTTATAACATTAGAACTAAAAGGATTGTTTGCTTTTAGAATATACCCTGCATTTTCTAAACTTAGTCTGGAATTTGGACTTGTTTGTTGTGAAGCTCATAAAGAACAGAGCTTCTTGGAATAGAGCCTTGCAATTTTGCTAGGTTAAGTAGGTGAATTCATCACAATTTCGCACCTATATTATTAGAATCAAAGAAGTAGCATAGTATCTATTAAGCCATTTGAAAACTGAGAGAAATAATATGCAGAAGCTCTTTCATGAATCCTGTAAAAATGCACATGCGATTATTTATGTATTTATTCAGTTTCTGTGGCCACCCGTCTCGGTCAATAACGTATCATTTCATGAACGTATTTTCTTAAAATGGGTGTGGAAGTCAAAATCAGGGTGAGACACAATGATGGAATAAATGGCAGGGAAGATGTTTAATTCTTTCTATTCCTGATCAGTTTTCCTGACAGATGGTGAGAGAATGAAATTTTCAAGCCATAGTCCAGTGACGGCAAACCTTTTGGGCCCTGTGCGCCCAAAGCACGTGTGCGTGCATACCCAAAATGCAAGGCGCGTCCCCCACGCATGCACACGGGCTCCTGTGCATGCACACGGGCATGCGCACACGCCCCACGCATGCACGCACCATGCTCTGGCGCATGCAGGTACACCCTGCTCATGCGTCCCACCCCTGCGCAGGCACGGCGGAGACCCAAAGGCCAGCTGGCTGGCGGGAGGCGCGTGCGCATGCGCGGTGGAGCTGAGCTGGGGCGACAGCGTGCATGCCCATAGAGAGGACTCTGCGTGCCACCTGTGGCATGCGTGCCATAGGTTTGCCACCACGGCCATAGTCCATGTAATTTTTTGAGAAAGGTATTGAAATGTATAATGTGCCTATGCTCCTTTTGTATTCTTCCCGGCCATTGCCAGGGCACTATATCGTTTTTGTAGAATATACAAATACATATCTGGAAAACATTTTCATGGGGTTCTTCAATCCTAAAATACTTTCAAAAGACTTGAAAAGCAGTCTGGATACCTTGGACTTCTTACTGTTTCCCATTCAAAAACAGTCTTAGGCTCTATGAGAAGCTGTCTGAAAAAGAAACCTTTTGTCACATCATGCACTGATAGCTTCACCTTTAACTAAACAGAACAAATGGTAAAAATATATACAGGTAGTCCTTGGCTGATGACACAATTGAGCTCAAAATTTCCATTCCTAAGTGAGACAGTAGTTAAGTGAGTTTTGCGCCATTTTACAACCTTTCTTGCCACAGTTGTTAAATGAATCACTGCAGTTGTTAAGTTAGTAAGAGAATCATTGTCCACATTAGCTCTGGCTCAGCTACAAGAAGGGAACTCAAAGAGAACTTTTGGGAGTCTATATAGTTTAGCTTAGCCGAGGCGGGTCTAGGAAGCAACCAGGCAAATTCTACGATTTCCCCCCCCAATCAACTAACTTTATTAAAAGTGACAAAGGAAGATAAGATTCTATATATTCAGCATGTAATATAAAAAGACAACACAATTCTATCTCATAGCCTTGCCTGAGGCAACCCCTCCCATCTGGGACTCCAGCCCCCTGAAAAACCCCAAACCGTCTTCCTGTTCAAAACATTCTTTCCCTATGTTGGTTCTCAAGGATGAGGTGGAAGAATTGAATAGAAGCTGTGATCTTTACATTAAATCAATTGTTGGATGATGATTTTTTAAAAACCATTTTCTGTGTTAATGCAATTTTTCTGCCTAGTACAACATCTGTTGATGTTTAGACCAGCGGCACTGTCAGTTCCAGATACAGCTAAATTATTAGAAGTGCTCACCAAATCCTTTCTGGTAAAAAAAAGAGCCCACAATTAGTCTTTAGAAATATTTATCGATAAATTTAATGCAGTGATTTTTAAAAGTGAATTTGCCAAAAGGTGGGGAAACACTTTAGCATCGGTGTCAAAAATGTCAGTAGTTCTTTAGAGTGTAGCTTTTTTTATATATAAATGATATTTTGGATTTATTGAATTATTATGTATGCCTGCATGAAAATATAAATCACTATATTGTTGGAAATGCAGTGAGAATCATGCTTTATTTATTGATTGACCAGATTTGAATGCCACTTGACTCCCAACAATTCTGGAAAGCTCATTAAAACACATACTTTTGCAATGCCCTAAAATTGTTAGATGCTATGAATGTGTTAATATATTTCTGGGAAGAAATAATACTTTAACCCGACTTGCATAATCTTATTCTTTTGAACTATTTACCTATTATATGGAAATTGATAGTTGGACAATGGAAATTGATTCTCCCATGTCTTTCTTATTACTAGAGAATTCATCATATGCTTGTTCTTTCCGATACTGATTATTCAGATTAAAGAGCTGAAGTTGCTTGCGAGTTATGAATAAGGTTTTTTTTGTTTATTTGCTTATTTATTAAATGTATATGCCACCTATCTTGCTGTTCAAAGTGACTCTTGTTTACCTAAATTAGTTCTAGATGATGATTACAATTCAATATAGTCATATTTCATTGAAATTTTTGTGTACAATTTATAATACATATTATAATATGTATATGCTTCTCATGCCTGTATATATAATTAGACAACCTATGAGCCATTAGGCCATTCTTTCAGAGGTATTTCCTTGCCTATGTCAAGAAGCAGAATGACCATAGGCATGTAAAACAGCAGTGGGAGTGGGAACAGCTTGAACTTCTCCATTGACTTTGCTTGTGAGAAGCTGACAGGGAACATCGGACATCATGATCATGTGACTGCAAGTAACTGCAGAAACCTGCCGCCATCACAACTTTGTGAATACAACTGGTTTGAACAGCTTTATAAATTTCCATTACATAGGAGTAACATGAGTGTTTTGTGTACATTGTTTAACTTAGCAGATTTGCAATACTTTGATTCAGAAGTGTTTGCCCTATGATGCATTGTTTGAGCTAATTAAAAGTTACAAACAGACTGAAGAATTTTAATAGTATATAAATACATGCATAAAAATCAAAGGCATAAAAATTAATTTTAAATTATTTTTTAAAATTTAATTAATTTAATTTTAAATTAAATTAATTTTAAAATTAATTTTAAAAAAAATAAATATGGTTGTAGTTTAAGAAACACTTTGTACATAGTTAAATTCTGTTATACAGTCAAAATATAACAAATGAGATCTATGCGAGAAAATAGAATTTGACTTACAGTAACCCATTTTGTGTTTTTCCTCCAGATTGCTGGAGACTGACAGCAAATCATTGAGGTCGGTAAATGGATCAAGAAGAAACAGTGGATCCTCACTTGTGTCTAGCTCATCGGCTTCTAGCAATCTTAGCCATCTTGAAGAAGATTCCTGGATCCTCTGGGGGAGAATAGTAAATGAATGGGATGATGTACGCAAAAAGAAAGAGAAACAGATTAAGGTTGGTTGAGTGTTGTTATTCAGTATTAGGGTTGTTGTTATGGGAAAAATAGTAGGAGGGAGGTATGTTGGATATGTTTGCTGCCTTCAATGATTTGTAAGAGTAATAAAGGCAGGATGCAAATAAGAATAAAATAAGACAACAATAATGTAAGCATTTTAACTATAGTAAGTCATCGGGTTTGCATTTGGCTGGTGATATTTTTTTAAAAAATTCTAGGATTATTGGGTAGATTTCAATTTTCACAGCCTTGTAGAAAGTTGCAAACTTTTTCCATAACTAAAGCTCATCAGGATTTTAAATACATGTATATTTTGCTGCTTTAGGAACTTGTTCGAAAAGGGATACCACATCACTTCCGAGCAATAGTTTGGCAGCTTTTGTGCACAGCTCAGAATATGACAATTAAGGATCAATATTCAGAACTCTTGAAAATGACTTCGCCTTGTGAAAAGCTCATAAGAAGAGACATTGCTAGAACATATCCTGAACACGACTTTTTTAAAGAAAAAGATAGCCTTGGTCAGGAGGTTTTATTTAATGTAATGAAGGTAAGTTAGCAACCTAATGTCTTAATGGATAATAAAAAGGTTTATTTCCTCCATATAAATATTATTGTTATGCTCATTGGCTTTTGAATATTAGATGCTGGAGATGAGGCAAAGGCTATGTCCATCTACTACCCAGTCCTTGTTGATGCGGTATTCTAGAGTCTTGTCAATTTTATTGAGAATTCTTGTTTTAGTGTGTATAATTAATAAAGCACAGTGATTTGCCTTGCTTTTCTGTACAATGTGGGTAATAGCTAACAAAAGTATTTATGGGACATTATTATAAGGCTTCCTCAAACTTCACTAAAAATGAGGCGGTAATTATTTTGGATCAGGAGTACAAAAATGATGCTTGGTGTTAGGTGCTCATCCAACTAAAGTCAAGTGCAGGATGTATACATCTCTAGGGCAGTGTTTCTCAACCTTGTCAATTTTAAAAAGTGTGAACTTGCAACTCCCAGAATTCTCCTGGGTTGAGATTGAGAAACACTGCTCTAAAGAGTCATTCCGGGGGTCATTCTCTTTGATAGAGTAGGCTCACTTTTTGGATCCTATCAGATAGCCTACCTGAAAGAAACTGGACACTGAGGGATCATACAGGGCAAGCAGCAACTACAAAGACATCTTTCAAATAACTACACTGTATGCCATTAAGAGTTTTGTAGGTGATAATCAGCACACTGATTTGCACCTAGACTACTAGTAATCCATATGTGTCCTAAAACAGAGGTGTTACATGAACATATTGAGACACCCAATAACTTGCACATGCTACTGCATTCTGGACCAGCCACAGCTTCCAATGGTCTTGAGGGTAGCCTTATGTAAAGTATATTGCAATGGTTGAAATGTGAGATCACCAAAGCATGAGGGACTAAGGATCTCCCAGTCCAGATATGGGCTCAAATGGCAAACTAAAGTAATTCTGTGCTAAAAATTTTCCAGCCATGGTTGCCACCTGCTGCCTGAGTAGGAAGAATCCCAAATGTGATGTCAGTCCCAATGGGGGCAGCGTAACCCCATTTAGGATTAGATCCAGATCCAGATCGCCATAGCTATAGTTTTAATACATTCATAATCTTACATAGTCTAAGATTTAGATGCTTAATGCGATCTTTTCACCACTTAATGTCTCCAAGTCTCTCTCTTAAAAATAAGTCCTTGGCACTCTTATGGGTACAATGAAGGTTGCACTCTCCTACTTTGGTAAACTTTCCCCAGATAGCGTTTCCTTGACTTGTTGGATTTCAACCGTATTTGTCTTGTGGTCTGAAAAAGTACAGGAACAAAAGAGTAAATGAACTTTTAACCTGATTTGTATATAGTTATGTGAGAAAGACATTTTCATCTGTAAATGAAAAATTATATAAGTGAAATGTTGGAATAAAAATGTGACCTTTAGAAAGTACAGAAGGCTTCACAGTTTCAATTAAAACCTCTGATATTAGAGAAAGAATTCACTATCGTTGAAAGGTTAGCATATCTGCTGTAGATCCCTAAGACAACCAAGACAATAAACCTGTAAACTGCCTTAACTTTATTCTAAATAATTGCATTGAAATATTTCTGACTGCCGTTTCCTTTTGAGTAGTATATCAGCAGGATAGTAGCTAGTCTCATGTAGCAAACTGGAGGTTGTGGAATTATATGTATAATTGAAAACACTTTCCTTTTTTTATATTACATCTGCTGGCTAATATAAAACTAAAGGAGAAACTAATTCATTTTAAGAAAATTAATTGAATTATAACTCTCAAACATAAAGACTAGAATGTAGGAAGCTGTCATATAATCTGTTGATTGAACTAGCTAATATTATTAAAAGGAATAGTGGTGCTTGGGATCCTAATTAGTATGGTGCCTCTCATAGACCATAGAAATTTTTCCACATTTTATTGAATAAATTTTGAAAGTTATTAAAACTAATTTCATTTAAAATCCTTCTTCAAAATATAAATACATAATTTACTATTATCATATCTGTATAAAACTCTAATTAGTTATTTCTCTCATACTAAGTTAGAATATGGTTTGTTTCATTTTATCTTAATATCATGTTGACTGTATAAGCCAGGGGTCCCCAATGGGCTGTGTGAGCAGCCCCACTCACACAAGCCTCGTTGCGTGTGCTTGTGGCCCCACTCGTGTGAGCGTCATCACAAACATAAGTGCTCTCACGCACACACATGCACCTGCCCCTCCCACAAAACCATCCTCTCTTTCCCCCCTCCTCCTGCTCCAGGCTGCCAAGCCAGAAAGGTTGGGGAACTCTGGTATAAGCTATAGACATTTTCTCTATCTTAGTGGCATCCACACCTTTATCTCTGGAGATAGAAAGCATTAAGGTTATTTGGGAAAGCCGGTGGGGTATTCATTATCCTTTCTAAATGTTACCCCCTTATTAATGTTTTCTAGGCATATTCTTTAGTGGATCGTGAAGTTGGTTATTGCCAAGGAAGTGCTTTTATTGTTGGTCTGCTCCTTATGCAGGTAGGAAGAAAGAGCCTTCTATTGCAAAAGTTATCTTGAAATTCTACTACTTCATTTAAAGTAACACAGTAGTAATAAAAGGAGGGGCAATATTTATAAATTAGAACTCCCTCATATTGGGAGGTGTCATAATTTATCACAGATGTAAAAAAATTTCAAGTCACTCTCTTAAGTTGTTGGGGTTGAGTCAAGGTTTGAAGATCTTGTTCATTTTTCTTCTGCAGGCAACCTTGCTTGCTAAAAGGGAGAAAATCCCATTACATCTGACTTTTTTTCCTTTAAAGGGTTGTTCTAGAATATAGAAATAGGTCTTCTATGGGAGAAGATTTCTAGAGAATTGTAACGTCTTCCAGCAAGACATACATAATCTCATTCGCAAAGATACTAAACCATAACTGTATGTGGTTTGATTATAAATCAAAGGAATTTTTTTTCAACACGAGGTCACAGATAACACCAATGGTGCTTTACATGAGCGCTGGTGCTTTATGTGAGCACTGTATTAGATAATAGTAGAAAAATAGTAGAAAAATTGATTACAGCATTTTTTATTGTCAAGAAATTATTAGCGTTAGAAAGGGTAGAAAGACCCAGGATCATACATTAATCGCAGAACATATATACCCACATTGAGAGAAGAAAGAGGAGACTTGTTCACATCAGCAGTGCCATTTGCTTACCATACCTAGGAAGGCTGTAAAGACCTGAGAATGCCTACAGTATTATTTCTTCACTTCTTTAGATACTGCAATAAATACTGGTATATAGTGCCGCAGTTTAACACATCTTGTTAAAGGCTTGGCAGGTGTAATTTTTTCCAGTGTTGAAAACGTCTTGTGAGCTTTTGAAGTGCTTGTAACTAAGAAGGTTAAGCTGTGATTGTAATCTCCTTCAAAATAGATGCCAGAGGAAGAAGCCTTCTGTGTATTTTTTAAATTAATGCAAGATTATCGACTTCGAGAACTCTTCAAACCAAGTATGGCAGAGCTGGGCCTTTGTATGTATCAATTTGAATCCATGATACAGGTACATCAAAAAAAATATGTTATCTCTTTCCCATATCTCTGGTGTTTTTAAGCAGTAGATTTATAAAGCTGAGTGCATAAGCATTAATTAATTGCAAAAAGGATTCTATAGTTCTAGAAAAATGCCAAAGCATCGAACGTAGGAAGCAATGGTACTGTCATCTAAGATTTTTTAAGATATTGCCTTTTGCATTTTGAACATGTTCTCTGTGTAAAATGTTTTAATGAGATATCTGTGCTTCACTTCTAGTTATAGAAATGGATTAATGTTCTTTTAAGTAATGTAATGATTTTATGCCAGACATATGAAGTCTTCCAGATTGGATTTCAAATTCCAATCTCTAACAGTGTAAAATGTTTTAAAATACATATTTCAGAAACATTATTGAAAACAACTGTTTGATGTTTGTTCTTTCAGGAGCAACTTTCAGAGCTTTTTATGCATTTCCAGGCCCAGAGTTTCCATACTTCTATGTATGCATCCTCATGGTTCTTAACTATTTTTCTTACATCTTTCCCATTACCAATTGCAACAAGAATATTTGATATATTTATGTCTGAGGTAAGCTATTATGACTATCAAATTAGATTGATGGCTTGGTTAAAATTTTGTGTTTCTGGGGAAGCTTAATTCAAATCTCCATTTATAATGGGTTGTTAATTAAGTTTAGTGTCATTTTCTAACAAATATATCAATGTAAGGTTATTTTAAAAATTCTTAAATAATAAGCATTACATATATGTGTCTAGAAGAAAATAATGACATTATTCACAGGGTTTAGAGATTGTGTTTCGGGTTGGCGTGGCACTGCTTCAGATGAATCAAGCAGAATTAGTGCAACTTGACATGGAAGGGATGTTACAGGTAAGCTAAATATGCTATTGTATTATATTACTTGACACATGGGGTATAAATCCATATTTCTCACTTCTCACTCTCTGCTTTCATTTTCTTTCCAGCACTTTCAAAAGGTTATTCCACATCAATTTGATGGTGGACCAGACAAGTTAATCCAAATGGCTTACCAAGTCAAATATAATGCAAAAAAGATGAAAAAGTAGGTATTTCTTTTCTTAAATAATGTCTCCATGTTATTATTACAAAGAGGTGAATCATTAAATTACGACATTCACTTTTCTACATAAGTATGTGAATTTTATTATATAGGTGTTTCTAGAAAGTCAATTTATTTCCCAGTCATATAACCAAGAGTTTATTCTCATCCCTAGACAGAAAATGTAGGCACTTCCATTTTCTCTCTATAGGGCCTATTCTTCTCGCCTACCCATTATCTCACCACCTTCTTTTCTTTCTCACCCCTACCTTCCCATAGCCACTGATGTCACATACAAATTAATATGAACAATAATTTGGCATACTGACTAGTAAGTACAGTTATGCATTAAAAAATTAAAAAGAGATTATCATGTCTTTCAATATTCTTTAGGCTAGAAAAAGAATACACTACTATAAAAACAAAGGAAATGGAAGAACAAATTGAAATTAAGGTAAGTAGTTATGATCAAGGTAATAGGAATTTTACTTGTGTAATAAAAAATCAGATTGGACAGGATTATTATTACAAAACATATGAAATATATGTTTGTGAGGTTTATTTTATTTATTTGTATTCTTTTTTGTATGTTTAATATACCCATGTTGTAGGGTTTTTTTTCTTTTTTGATGAATATAACCGGAAATACAGAAGTTAATACCTAATGGTAGAATTATGCTAATTCAGAAGTACCTTTGAGAATCAGTGTTTTATAAAAGGTTGGAATATTGGGTTTTATTTTGAATTAGTTCAAAATTCCTTTCTGCCAGAAGAGCACTGAAACTAATATTGTGTGAGATGTGATGTAAAAGGAAAAATCAAGAATCCATTGTTTTAAGACCTTTGGAATAAAGGTGAATGCAGTTGCCATAAATGAATAAACAAGGACTCTAGAAAAAGCAATATATCTTTCTACCATATGCCTGAGTTTAATGTACTAGTAAGTTTAACATTTAAATTTAATACATGCACATCTGAATGTATTTTAATGAGAAAGCAAGCAGCATCCATAGTGTTGGTTTTGAGTACCATCTTTAAAATCTAGTTGTGAGCAATTCTAAATTTAGTTGTAACTTCCCCGATGAACACTGACATATCAGTTTTTCATATTTATTTATTTGCTTGCTTGTTTACTAAATTTATATACTGCCCATTCTGCTGTTTGAAGAGACTCTGGGAGGCTTACAAAATGTTATAACTTTGCACCATTAGAAAAGAGCGAGGTATGTGATCTATCAGGAGTCTGTTTCCACTTTGAGGAAATACTGAGTCTGGCAACTGTTATAAGCCTTGCAGTCTACAGAACGGCCCCTTTTTTTTAAAAAAAAAATAACCTTCCGTTTCAGAAGATAGAAATTATTTGATAAATATTTCAGATAACGTTCTTTACAGTTTTGCTTGATTTTCAGAGACTGAGAACAGAAAACAGACTCTTAAAACAGCGAATTGAAACGCTGGAAAAAGTAAGTGTCCAAGAAACTGAAGCCTGAAAAATGCTAGTTCTAAATGTGTTATTAATAACAGAGTGGCTGCATGAAGATCAGTAATGTATTATTCCTGTTCTTTGTATTGATGGGGTTTCATAATAAGATTTGACTTTTTAAAGTATACATACAGTTACCATTTTGTATGAAAACATAAGTGTGGGTATCGTGGAATTCAATGGGAGAAGGGAATTAAAAGTATATTTGGACAATAATCGAAAGTTGGCATCTTCAGGTAGTCTTCTTACAGAAAGGAAGCCAAGTCGTTTTCTACTGTGCATTAAGAAAAGAATTATTCACATTTGTGTAACAGTTCTTCCACTTAAATTTTCCATTTCTTTGATACTTACAATTAACTGAGAAAATATGATATCCTGTCTAGCTGCTGTCCATTTTTTCAAACTTGAATTACTTTTAGGAATTTTGTTTTTGTTCCAAGCTTATCACAGAAAATAAAACACAGGTGAATTACATCATTTGTCAATTGTTTAGTAAATCTTTGCTTGAGTTTATGCTTAGATCAATTGAAGAACTTCATTTCCCCCTCGTACTGCTGTAAATATATTCATTTCCAGGTTTTAAAGAACAGAATAGCTATCTTTATTCTTTTTCTTTGAGGAGCTATGAAGAAGGGAGTTTCTGTCAAATTCCAAATTAATTATACCTCTGTCCAAATATCAGTAATTTCTGATAAGATCAAGTAACTGTCTCCCATTTTGCTTCATCCTTTAATTCCTAGATAAACTGTAGACATATAAAAAATGACATGTAATTGTTTTAGAAAATTGAATCCTTTTACATGAGCCAGGGTTTTTTTCTCCCCTTGACAGTTAGAGGATCAAGTATGTTCCAAAATCAGCCTTTCATTAATTTTCAGAAGGGGGGAGGGAGAGAGAAGAGTGCAAATAATAGTGTCAGAATCAAGTGCTTAATGAAGGAAAAAACTGTGTCAGGCAGTTGCATGGTGAAGATGAAAATGTATTTGAACAGAAATAACTGGACCTAGCATAATTATATAACACTCAGTGAGGTGAAGGATAGCAATGATAACAGTTTATTTTTAAAAATAAAGTGTTGTATATATCATTTAAGTTCTTGATGCAGCATTGTTAGAAAATATGAATTAAGATGTACATAATTGGGTTGTGTTATGCCAGATTTTTGTTCTATTTTTACCCCCTTATTTTAACCTGAAGAAGGTACTACAAGTATACTTGTGGTGTGAAATATTTACCAGTGAGAGGGCAATCTGAAAAACCCTACTTTTCTTGGGATTGTGGAAATAGGCTGAACTTTTACCAGGGGTGAAAGCTAGCTCTCACCCCTGGAAAAGTTCAGCCTATTTCCACATTCTCAAGAAAAGTAGGGTTTTTCAGAT
>JANHFL010004279.1:59582-72775 GCA_032468155.1 Oxyrhabdium leporinum
GCGGTTTACAGCTTATAAGCAATACTCTTACATCAGTATATTAATCCAATATACCTCAGAATATTGCCCCCACAATAGTAGAAAATCTGAACCATATGTAAATTGTCAAAAATATTCTGTTTCTTCAATGTTGCTGCTTTTATAATGCTATTGTCACTTTTGAAATGTTTACTTTTGGGGCAGAATTTTATTTTGTGCTTATTAGTAGAGGCAACAATAGCTGCAAGAATGAGAGAATTCATTCAAATTTCTGCTCTATGCCTAAGCAGTGGAAATCCAGTTTCGTACTAGCAGTGGAAGTTTGTGATTTTTGTCTCCTTTAGCCCAAATAAGACAAAGATATTACTATGGTTTTTAAAGTAGCATGAAGTTGTTTTCACACATCCTTCAGGTTTTCTGTAATATCCCAAAAAATGTAGTTATCAAATTAAATATATGATGGAAATATCTAATTCAGTCTGATCAAATCTTGCTCCCAGCTCCTAAAATATATTAAGAAAAGAAACCTAGCTGTAGGTAACATTCATAGAATAATCAGAGGATCTGCAATTCATCTTGAAATTTCTTGAACTTGTTTTCATTGGCATGTTTCTAAATGGTCTCAGATTTGGAAAATCTGTTGGCTCTTGCAAAGTTTAATCCAAAGGATCTAAGAGATAATGTTCCTTTTTTTCCATCATATGTATAATTTATGTCATGCTATATTCTTATAAGCTTTTTAAAGACCAGTCTCCATTTTAGGAAAGCTTGAAAAGTAAGTATGGGTGCCTATCTCTAGGGTAGATCATGCTATGCTTAGCTTTTAAATCTAGGTAAGTTAATATCCCTGGGAAGGTCTGTGATTCTGGAAGTGTTTTTGAATGATTAGCTAGTACCTTTCTTGAAATACTTTTAATGTATTTTGGTGTCTATTAATATTACATCATGTGAGAGCCTTCCTCCTCAGCTGTAGAAAGCTTGTTGCCACTCATAGCATGAAATATAACCCATCCTTCCTTCTCTGATAGATATTCAGTGGGAATAAATAGGATTCCTTTTTTCCGATACTTAATGTATTTCAAAAAATAAAGCAGCCATAAAAGTTTAGTTCTTGATCCCAAAATTTTGTTCTTCTTCCCTAGGATATGTGTATTCTCCATAACGAGAGCCGTCCTTAGTATGTTCTGAGGAAATATTACTTGTTACTAAAAGTTTCTGTCTTGGATCTCACAAAGTAGAATGGAAATTGCCTTCCTAAATCATATCACTTTAGAAAAGGATTAAAATCTTAAATCATCTTGAATATATTGTCTACAATATAGATTTTCCGTAATCTGTACATCAAGAAGTTTAATCTAATCTGCTAGTACAAACACATTTTCATTTAGCTGTGTCCTTTGCTCCTTAAAGCAAATTTTGCATGTGGATCTACTGATTTATCTTGCTCCAAGTTGCTGTATTTATAGGTGGAAATCTCTGATACATTTGTGGTTAAGGTGGATGTTTCTGGATTGAAAAATGACAGAATATTTGAACTATTCTGAAAGTTCTCTTCCATTGTAAATGATAAATTAGCCGGGTTTGGCTAAAATTAACCACACTTCATTTGTATACTTCAGCTCTTCAGATTTGGCTTTTTCATTACTGAACTCTTATACTTTAAATCCTGCTTAGCACAACTAGTTCCGCCTTTCTTGGGTAGCCAAACTTTAAAGATATGCTCAGATTATGCCTCCTTTCAGTTTGTAACACTAATTCTCTAAGCAAGGAGCTTGAATTTTAAAGAAAAATGTAAAAATATGAAATTTATTTTTGAAAATCAATTAGCCTATGCTATGTAACATTTGACTATTGAGAAAATGCATGCTTTAACTTTATTGTATTGGGAAAGTAGGTAAAATTTGAGCATAATTCTCTATTTTTACTTTGTTGCTTTGTTTCTCCTTTCTCTTATTTCTGTCTGAATTTTTTCCCCTTTTTGTAGGAAAGTGCTTCTTTGGCAGATAGACTGATACAGGTATACTACTTTAGTATTTCACGCTAATTATTTTTTCTGCTACCAAACAAGCCCTTAGCTTTCTATTTTTAGTGCATGGATAACTACATGCATTTTCATATGAAATGTTTACTGTAATTAATTGAGCAATTGTGCCATATCAGATAATATTTAAGCACATGCCTGCATGTTACTTCTAATAACATCCAGGATTCTTAACCATTGGTGGGCTCTCATCTTTTGCCACTAATTCCGTAGATTACTATAAACTTGTAACAGACGTGTGCATGCACAAATAAAGTAATAAATGCATGAACAGAGTTCAACTGAATGCAAGTACACAGCTGACCTTGCTTAAGGATACTAAACATTTTAAGATGGTGCAGTTACTAAACTGCTTTACTTTACTAAATTGATGTATTGGCTGTTAACACTTATGTGATGATTTGCAAGATCTTAACCATATGGCAGAATAAATATATAAAACTCTCGGTCTTCCCTGGATCGATCTTCCAATTGCTTTAAAAAGAAAATTATGTCCTAAGGGACAAGTGACGAGGGCCCAGGAAGCTGAGGAAAACTATCTTACAAAACGGAAGTTGGCCACCATCAAACAACAGAGTGATGAGGCCATTACTAAACTAGAGCAAGCTGAGAATACCATCAGAGAGCTCCAGCAACAGCAACAATGGGTAAGACTGATGGCACCTTGATCTCTGGTCTTCCTCCTTTACTTGTGCTTATTTATATTCATCATGGCTTGGTTTCTATTCTGTTCTGTTCTTCCAAATACACTGAATATGGCTGAATCGTCATTGATAAAAGAAAACTGAAAATGAGTGAAGAATCCCATATGAATCTAATTTACTCCAAAGCAAATGAGCCAACTTCCTAATATATTTTCTTATGATCACATCTGGCACATACAAGCAAATGACTATGAAGTATAATTACAGCAGGGGTCCCCAACCTCGGGTCAGTGGACCGGAATCGGGCCACAGCATGCCAGAAACCAGGCCACACAAACAAGCAAAGACCCATCCGCAGGATGCAGGCAGCATGCAAAACCAAACCCACTGCAGAAAAACCTCTCTCCTCCAGATTCACTTAACAACCATGTTACTAACCTAACAACTGCAGTGATTCACTTGTCAAATGTGACAAGAAAAGTCGTAAAATGGTACAAATCTCACTTAACAAACATCTCATTTAGCAACATAAATTCTGGGCTCAATTATGGTCATAAGTCGAGGACTACCTGTATATAGAAACCTTTTTATTTTGTCTGTACTGTTTGAAACACATTGGAAAATGATTTTTCCAAACTAGAATTGGTTTCAGCTTTACTGTGTAGAAAATAACATTGAAACGTTAGTAAACCTGTTTTATTTGTTCATTAGCGAATATGTTTCCTTATGATCACTTATGATCATTAGTTAATATATTTCCTTATGATCCTTATCATTAGCAAATAATTGATAACTGAGAAATACCTTATATAGCCTGTTACTTCTGTTGATAAGGTTGGGTTAGGTAATGATAATAGTGTGGGTTTATGAAAGCAGAAGGAAAAATAACATTTCCATAAGGCAAGAATTCCTTTACTGTGGTTAGGTTCTAGCAGAAGTACAAGACTTGATTGGAAGCTTAAGGATTCTGTGGAACAAATGGATGATTAGCTCACAAGTGAAAGAAAGAGATTCTTGCTCTTGATTAGTTCATGTGTGAAAAAAAGAGATTATGGAGACTAGCTCTCTGCCATGCTTCTTGTCTTCCAACCTGTGATTGCAAATTGCAGCAGGTGAGGATGGAATGTAACATTAAAGCTACCGTTACCGTCTACTGGTGACAACTTGGAAACGTAGAGTGTTATAATGGGATAAGTCTCACAAATAAAATACAGCTTTCTGGAGATAACTATAGTTTTGCAAGTATAGAAAACGGCTTTTCAGAAATTATTTCCAATGATAAAGTTTTGCTTGTAAGCACTTTCAGAATTCTTAAGACTGTAGTAGACTCTCTTACATTAATCATTATTCCTGCTACTGTGATTCTTGCCTTGCAAAATCAATGGTTCAGTTTATTGTTTAATGAAAGTGCTTTATTTTTAAAGTAAGAATTAAATTCTGTTCAATAATATAAATAGCAGCATTAGAAACTTTTTTAAAAAGTTCTTCGTACGTATATGCAAGTACCTTAGTATATTTTTAAAATAGATTAATTTTTAATCTTTGTTACATCACTTTCTGATCTGTTATAAGTTCAGTTGAGAGGGAATGGCTACTGGAATAGTGTAATACAAGTTTTGTTAAAACATAGATGCCTAAAGTTTTCAATATAATTCTTTTTGGTAAAACTTTATTTAAGCTTAATTTCATATGGCCATTTCCTGAATATTTTTTAATCTTATTTTTATAACTAGAAAATTTGTAGCAGATGCACCATAGGAGAGAAAAATAAGGAATGATGATATTTAATAGTCTGTCTTTGAAAATTAATTTTTAAAAATTATACCAAACAAATAGAAAAATTATATATGTATAATTTGTATATAACTCAATAAAATATAATATGTTAAAATAAAAAGGGGAAATTAATCAAAAGCAGAACAACTCCATACAATTATAATAATTTTTTCAAAAAATTTCTTTGCCCCTTTATTGGAAAAAATGTTTATTTTAGTGTTGACAGGATATATTAATAGTCCATTATTTTAATGAGGTGTAGGTTTATCATCACAGTTCCTCTTCCCTCAGTTGAATGTTCTCAATGCATTGATAAATTCTAAATTCTGGAAATATAACCAAGGAGAACACATGCATGATTTGTACAACAGGATTAGTCCAATCTCACATGAACAATCCTGTTAATTCAGCCCAAATTGTAGCAATAAAAGACCAAATTCGTATCATATGAAATAGTATTCCAGTTCTTTGAGGTATCTAATATACGCAAAACAAATTTTTCTTCTGAATTTGCATTTTGATAGTTATGATATTTTCCAGATCCTGATACAGCATCTGTGCTTTGTGCTGCATTCTAGTTCCAATTGATTTGTATTATCTTAAAAGAATTCCAAATTGCTTGGTACGTATATAGATTCTAGGAATCGTCTGAGATAGCCATCGGACATAAATCATTGAATTCAGTAGCCTTGAACAAGTTATAGACTCTTGGAATGTTTAGATAGATTGAATGTTTAGATAGAATGTTTACAAATTCATTTCAGTTGAGGTAATTAAAAAGGGTACAGAAAGATTTTAGCATTGACTTGGTAGCCATGAAGAATGTGGTGAGAAATAATGGATAGATGCCACAGGAAGGAACTTAATGCTATATAAAGCGTTCCCTATTTTTAAAACAGATGCTGCCTGCACATATTCAATTCAAGTACTGTGACCTGAAATTTCCTTTCAGTGAAAACTTTATAATGAATAATATCTAGACCCTGTCCACTGTCATCCCATCATTGTGCATTGTTTAAAAGCAAGGTTGTTTTTCTGAGTGTCTTATGTTTTAAATTGGTTCCTTGCCTTATGGCCTCATTTAGAATTTTGTATCAGTAGCATTCTAACTAAGTGTATTTAAATGTTACATGCTGTATTGGTGCCTTAAAAAAGGCTAAGGTAATATAAAAAATAATGTTGGATGTTCTGCAAGTATTTTGTATGCTATAATTAATTGTGGATTTTTTTAAAAAAATGTTCCATACTGAATGGCTTTTTTAAAGTCACTTTTAAACCTTGGTTGCTTTAAATCAGATGCTTTTGAAGGAGGACTCTGTTTTGTAAAAAAAAAAAATCAACACTTTTGATTGTATTCCAAATAAATACTATCAGTTGAGAATAACCAGAAGTTCAGATGATTAAACTAAATTTAAATAAGTTGCTCTCAAAAACAATACACTTGGGCCTCGTTTAAACCTAGTGTTCATAACAGTATTTTGAAAACATATATTTGTTACAAATGGTTACTAATCTTTGAGAATGTTTTAAAAGTTGGGACCTTCTACTGTAGAAAAGTGTGCAAAGTAGACAAAATATCGAATATGGTTAATTTTATAGCACTGGAAGTGGGTTTTCTTTTCCTAGGCAGAACATAAATACAATCTTTACAAATAAGATTCTACCCTCTCATATTTCATGCAAAAATTAATGACCAGTTCCTTAAAACCTTGACATAAATTTAGATTGCACAAATAAAAACTTTAATTGTGCCCCCAAAGTAAATTTCATTGAGGAATTGCTCATTCCTTTTTAGTTTGAATAAGAAATTGAAATTGTGGAGGTTCACAGACTCCTGTAAAGTCTTATGGAATCCATAGTTCATAAGTTAAGAAGCCCTGTTCTCTGTGTGCTTAAAAATGTTTCAGAGAGTCAGTGCACCATTTTGGAGGCTTCGGGAAATTATCTTTTCCCTTCCTTATTTCATTTAGAAAGTTTAAGTTTTTAGAGAAGGGAGTCTCTGTTTTCCAGGTTTAATTGTATGCCATAATGTGTATTTTCTTTCCCAGGTCAATGAATCACAGATTTTTGCCTATTAGGAAATTGTCATCATACACCTGACTCATATTTAAAATTCCTTGTAATTTAATGACTTGTATTATGTTTTATAAGACGGGGTCCCCAACCCCCAGTCCGCGGCACAGTGCCAGGCTGTAGTCTGTTTGGAACCGGGCGGCAGAAGTGGTGGATGAACGTGCATGTGTGTGTACATGCACACACATCTGCATTTGTTAAAATAGTGTGCACACAAAACCATCCCTTCCATCCCCACTGCCACTGGTCCGCCAGTCCAGAAAGTTTGGGAGAACACTGTTATAAGATGTAAGCTGCCCAGAGGCTTTGGATAGGAATGATATTTGCAATAAATTACAGTAACAAAGTCTTGTCGAAAAGAGGGTCAGTTTTCCATTGTGCAGTTGCATAGTTGCAGCCAGTTAACCAATGTATTAGATACTCTTGACATTTAGGTAAAGTCAAACAGGATGCGAGAGTGCATTTGATGCTGCTGTGATTTGTTGACTGCAATTGCACTCAGAGGTGAAATCCTTAATGCAGTGGCAGCAATGGGGTGCAAACTGCTGTTTGGCAATGGCCACATATTTCCTTAATAGACTCTCAGTGACATTTGATAATGGCACAGATACAAATCTGTTAACCAACTCTTGATGGCTGTGGGTAGATCTCTCTACCTTATTTCAGCAATAAAAGAAGTGACTCTGGCTGCTTTGCTCATAATAAATAGCATAAAAATGAAAGATTGAGTTCTCTGTTAGTCATTGCTGCAAAGCCGGCTGACTCAGATTGCCTATAATTGGAAAAACACTGACTTAGTGGCTAAGTGAAAAAGTAAACATACCTTTTAGTCTTAAAATATTTCTACCATATCTTCAGAACTGGGTGGTTTGTTAGTCAACTGGAACAAAACATTAGCACTGCCACAAAATGTTAATAATTCTGACTAATCGAATAGTTTTTTTATTAGACCTTAAGAAAACTAGATCAGCATTCCTTCAGCTTTTAGAAACAATTTTAATTACATGTTTGAGTTAGGGAAAAATCACAGTAGAAAGAAAATGAAGGTGTACATAATATCAAACTTTTGAAAGGAGTAGCATTGTTCTTGTTGTGATGCCAAACTGAAATATTTTAGGGAAAGAAGCTTTACTGTTTCCAATATTACATCTTTTTGTTTGCTTTATTATGTGCATAATTTTACACTTTAAGGTATCTGCTTTCCTTCTGCTAACACCAATGTTGGATTTACTTGCTCTGTAGCATAAGAGCACTTCCCACCACAGTGAAGACTTTGTGCTGCAGTTGCAAAGAGAGTTGATCGAAGCAAAACTAAATGAAGCCGAATCACACAGTGCCCTGAAGGAAATGCAAGATAAGGTTCTTGAGATGGAAAAGGCAAGTCGAACTATGAACACTTTGTAGAATCAGTTTTCCAAATCCTTTGACCATTACATACTTTGCATAACATAGAATAACAGAGTTGGAAGATCTTGGAGGTCTTCTAGTCCAACCCCCTGCTCGAGGAGGAGATCCTGTCATTTCAGACAAATAGTTGTTCAGTCTCTTTATGAAAGTCTTCAGTGATGGAGCTCCTATAACTTCTGAAGGCAAACTATTCCATTGGTTGATTGCTCTCACCATTAGGAAATTTCTCCTTAGTTCTAGATTGCTTCTCTCCTTGATTAATTTCCAGCCATTGTTTCTTGTCTTGCCTTTCGGTGCTTTGGAAAATTTATTTTTCCTTGAAAGGGAATATAATAGGTGCATGATAAATATGGGTCAGTTTTAATTATTATTTTAAAATGAATTGTTTGTTCATGAAATGATTGAATATCCATAATTAGATTTAGTTGAAAATATTGAAGGACCATCTCATCCATATATTTCCATTTGTGCATTATATTTAGCATCAGACACATTACTGTGTATTCAATTATTTTCAGTACCACTGTGGGAAGATGACACGAGTCTTCTATTGAAGCACACAAGATATGGAGAATCCTTTACAGTATATATAATTTTGACCCTTGATATAAATTATTAATGCAGGCTAAGGATTTTTCACTTTTTATTCTTCTCTATATATAAAAACAGTCAAGCTAATTTTGAATATCTAAAATGTATTGTAATTTATGGTTGTTTTTTTATTGCGTCCTGAACTGGATGTGATGATCTTGTTTGAGTATTGGTTAACTGCCATTTCTCTACAGTTCAGACATAATTATTGTCTATGCAGGAAGATAATAGTTGAAAGTACAGTAAAAAAAGAAAAGTCATCTTCAAATTGAAGTCAACCCTTCATTAATGGTGGCTTCATGGGAAGATCCACATAGTTTTCTTGGCAGCTTGCTTGATTTATTTGATTCATGTTCCATCTTTCATTTAGGAGCTCATAGCACTGTATATATACTGCTGTCTCCTATTTTCCTCCAGAACAACAAGTCTGTAAAATGCATCATGCTGAGATGAGAAGACGCTGGCTCAAGCCACTGAGACAGCTTTTGGGGCTGAGGGTGGACTCATCTAGGTCTCCTCTAGGATCTAGGTCTCCTGATTCAACACTGTGACCACCTTACTACAATGACTCAATGTGGGAGTGGCTGGGTGTTACTTTCTTCTGGGTTGTCTTTTCAACTTCCCAGCCTAAGCCTATATCCTTGGAGTTCTCCCACTCAATACTTCTAAGCCCAAATAAGGTCAGCCAAAGAGATACTATCTTCTTTAGAAATTTCGTGTTGTCATCATTACAGTTCTTTAATCACTACAGTGAAGAAATAAATAACATGCTCCTTCCAAAAGAAAGGCTTCCCTATTTGAGGAAGAGGGATGATTTTTACATTCTGAATTATTAGAGCATAACTGCTACTAAATTATCCCGTAGCTGCAAGAGGTAGATGTTGTGTCAATATTGTGCTTTTTGTTGTTTTCTGCAGAGGAACAGCTCTTTGCCTGATGAGAATAATATTGCTAGTCTTCAAGAAGAATTGATTGCAGTGAAACTAAGAGAAGCAGAAGCTCTTATGGGTTTAAAAGAACTTCGGCAACAAGTTAAAGATTTGGAGGAACACTGGCAGGTAATTCTCTGCAGATAAACACTAAGCCCCTAAATTAATTTGGCAATAAATTGTGTATGGTGGAGTCCATGAAAGGAGCAAATGAGTTAGTAAATGAACCCTATGTTATGGTTGGGAAAGCTCAACATTCATTTTGTGCTCTTCCTTTTAAGTTAAATGTTTTTGTTTCTTAAAGCTGATATGGTTTTAAACCACCTGGGTGAAAGGCAGCCTACTCCGAAACATGTTTTCTCAGAAGGAACTGCCATTGAATATAGTTTGGTGGGAAAAACTGTGAATGAAATTAAAGCCTTATGTTGGCTTATATTATTCTATTGCTGAAATGTAAAATTTGCAAAATAACTCTTGAGCACAGCAGCAGATATGGAGAAACTAAATATTGCACTATGGGATAAATAACAAAATCCATGGAAATATATTAAGACATAGCCCTGTTTTCAGCGTCATCTAATTCGCACTTCTGGAAGATGGAAAGACCCACCTAAAAAAAATACTGTAAATGAACTTCAAGATGAGCTGATGACAGTCAGACTCCGAGAAGCAGAAACTCAAGCAGAGTTAAAAGAAATAAAACAAAGGATGATGGAAATGGAAACTCAGGTAAGAAACATAGTAACTCAAAAAATATTGAATATTTGGGTTGCATAGTATATCCATGAAAATGCAATGAGAATGTAAAGCATAGATGAAATTACTATTGTTTTTTGGATAGGAGACATCATAATCCTATAATTTAAGGTACCCTCCATCTGTGATGCTCAATTGGTGATTCTGGGTTATGTTCCCTTTTTTCCCCTGAATAAAATTTCTCAAGGTTTGATGGGAGGACAAAAATATAGATAGTCCTCGATTTACGACCACAATTGACCTCAAAATTTCTGTTGGTAAATGAGACATTGGTTAAGTAAGTTTTGCCCCATCTTTCAACCTTTCTTGCCACCATTGTTAACTGAATCATTGCAATTAAGTTAGTAACTAGGTTGTTAAGTGAATCTGGCTTCCCTATTAACTTGGCTTGTCAGAAGATCACAAAAGGTGATCACATGACCCAGGACACTCCAACCATCATAAATATAAATCAGTTGCCAAACATTTGAATTTTGGTCATGTGACTATGGGATTTTGCAACAGTTGTGTGAAAAACGGTCATAAATCACTTTTTTCAGTGCTGTTGTAACTTTGAATGGTCACTAAGCAAACTGTTATAAGTTGAGGACTACCTGTAATGGTTGGTCCTCCATTTCTGGATGTATCACATGTGATAGGTATCAAAAAAAATTTTTCTTTTTTCTTTTGAAGAGTTCTTGGTAGGTGTCAAACCCGCGGTATCACATTACTGTCACATGACGTTTTGCTATGTTTTTCCCAATCATGGAACTGGGGTGGGTGTGGCCTGCGTGTGACGCATCTGGCCCGCGGGCTACCAGTTTGACACTCCTGCTCTAGAACCTTAATAAAGCCCCTTTTTTTCCCTCTGTAATCTGCCACAAATTCTAAGGGCAGATACACCTTAAACACAGACTGTATTTATTTTATCTCGCTTTATGAAGAGTTTTTGAAAACTCAAAAGTTTACACACTACCTTATGAAACCTGAGTGGGGATAACACCCATATTGGTATTGCCTAGAGGATTTTTTTCCCCCTCACCACTAATATGGGCATTTTGTTTTTTTTATTTTCCAAGGTTTACTGTTGGATATTTACAAGTAGATCTTTAAGTGATATGTTTTATCTATATGAATACTTAGATACAGACAACACACATTGAGAATGTATGTTCTAAATGAAAAGATTTAGCTTTTTGTTAAATTGTTAGATTGCTTTGCTTTTGGTCTAGTAGGGCCTGGTATGTTATAAAAGTAAAAAGCAATTATTGAAGATGCAGGATCTAAAAAAGGAACAACACTGAGCAACTCTATGATATAAGAGTACTGCGTGTTAAAAAGCAGTGTGAATTTAAATCCACTCATGACTTTTATCATGTTTCCTAGTTTAAACAGCAGTTTTTCTAACCTTTTCAGCCAGTAGGGGGTATAGGTGTTCTGTGTGATCATATATAAGCAATGCACACACACACAAATACAGGATCATGTGTTTATGTACACTGCATAGGCAAGTTGTGAAGTTATTGTACAGTAGTTCTTCAGAAATTCATGAACTACAATTCCTGGAATCATTCACATTGGCTATGCTGGCTGAAGTTATTAGGGTTGTCACATGTAATCCAAAACAGCAAAACCTAATGAATATGACATACCCAAATTTCAATTAATTTAGGGTTTCATTTTGAATTGTGTCTTGTTTATGAGAAATAATGGTTTATTCAAACAGGTGAACCTTTCATCAGGATCAGCTAAACTTATGGCCATAATGATCAGCTATGCAGATTAGATGTGGCCATACCATAGGTGGGTAGGGATGGGCTTTTCCATTTTCCCAGGGGTTATCTTTTGGGGATGGGTGGGTGTCTTTTTTAATGATGTAAAGCCTACTTTATAGTCAATTTCTACCATTTTGGAATGTACAGGTAGTCCTCAAGTTACAACAGTTCATTTAGTGACCATTCAAAGTTACCATGGCACTGAAAAAAGTGACTTATGACCATTTTTCACAGTTATAACCTTTGCAGCACCCCATGATCATGTGATCGAAATTCAGATGCTTGGCAACTGATTCATTCTTATGACCATTGCTGTGTCCTGGGATTATGCGATCCTCTTTTGCGATCTTCTAACAAGCAAAGTCAATAGAGAAGCCCGATTCACTTAACAACTGAGTTATTAACTTATCAACTGCAGTGATTCACTTACAAGGAAGATCGTGAAATGGGACAAAACTCACTTAACAAATGTCTCCCTTAACAACAGAAAATTTTGGCTCAATTGTGGTCGTAAGTCGAGGAATACCTGTAGTTCAAAATAATTAACATCTTTTAGCTTGAAAACATTTATCCAGACTTCTATTTACATACTGATATATTCTTCCAAAAAGAAACCAAAACTCTGTATGACCAAATCAAACAAGTTAGTGCATTTGACAGTCTAATTCCTTAAACTTCCAAGAAAGAAAATCTAGTCTATCCTTTCTGATACATTCATTGAATAGTCCAATAGACTTGTAATATGTTACGCAAAATCAGTGTAACCATATAGTACATTGAATTAATTTCAACATTGTCAAAAAAAAGCAAACTTTTTAAAAAATTTGGATCCATTAAAGTTCCATTGGCTATTCGGACCTTATTCCATAAATCATATCAGTAGTTTTAACTTCAAATATGTTTTTCAATTATCCAAAGATAGTTCTGGAATTCTGATAAATTATAACCTTTCTTCAAGAGATAGTCCTTGGTGGACTGTCTTCGTACATGGATCTATTGATATATTAGATCCCAAAGGAAAGAAATTAGATTTTTCTCCAATTAATAATTAGGCCTGAATATTTTCTAGATTGTTGAATCACCTGTATCAATTAGGCAAAAAATATATATCCAGAATTGCCAGAATATTGTCAGGATATAAAAATAATTTTCACCCTGAATCTGCCATTGCCAGAATATCTGCCAGTGATACCATAAAACTACATAAGAATGATTGCTAATGATTTAAGAACTGTCAAATAGT
>JANHFL010004279.1:79301-90971 GCA_032468155.1 Oxyrhabdium leporinum
ATTGTGGAATATAAAGAATTATAACTACTGTATATCTTGATGAACAATACTAAGATTAAGTAATCTGTTGGCTTTTGGAAGTCAAAAAGAATAGACTCCGGAGTAGTGACAGATTACTGACAGAATAGTGAATACTATTTGGACTTTTTAAAACAAGGCAAGATGGCTCATAAAGAAGATTCAGAGGCATTTTGTAAAGAAATCATCCCGTTACTTCAAGGACTTTACAAAACGATCACGGGGGGTTACCAGGAGATAAAGGATTTACTAAAGGACTTTACAACATGATATAATTAAAAAGACTGAAAGTGTGCAACAAGAAACAATGAATCAAAATAAAGAAATCCAGGAAACAAGAGAAACAGTTGGGAGTTTAGAAGACGACACAGAACAGACTTTGCAACAAATGGAAAAAGAAGAAACAAAAGAGATTATAAAGTTGGGTGAAATAAAGTTGGGAAAATACATAACAGGAGAAAGAAAAATAGAATTGAATAAACTGTACGATACTTTTGGGGAAAAGACACAAAACTTGGCAGGCTCAGGGGTGGAGTGGCAACAGAAAATAGTGGAGATGGAAATAATGGGTTAAAAACAAAAGATATAGATAAAGACCCAAGGGAAGAGTATGGAAGTTAAGTTAAGACAGATGATGGATAACAAAGTTTTTTCTTTAAAAATAAGATTGGCTGTATTAAAATTGGAATAGATTTTTAAAAAATTAGAAATAGGGAGAATGTTGTTATATATATCTTTATACAATACTGTTAAAGTGAAGATTAGATTTTGAAAAGGGATGTTACCAGGTATGTCTAAAAAGGATATTACTATTAAAATGATGTAATAAATATTGAAAAAATGAAAAAAAAAACGATTGGATGTACTAAAGATAAGAATAGAATTTAAAATTATAAAGGGGGAAAATATTGTTATATGTATTTTTATATAATACTATCAAAGTGAAGATAAGAGACTAAGATCAGATTTTGAAAAAGGTATTATTAGATATAATCTTATTATCATTAAGATGAAGTAATGAATAATTGAATAACTGAAAAATAAAGGATTAAGGGTTGACTTAGATATGTATAATAATATTAGACTATTTAAGTTTGATAATTGTTGTAATTTTTATTTTCTCATATTGGAATTAATGATACTCAGCCAACAAGCTGTCCATGCAATGATATGTATGTCTTAAAATAAAAAAAATAAAAAACTTTACATAAAAAAAATATGGAAGTGCTGGATAGAAGTTGCTTCCCTGCTTAGCAATGTTTTCTTAAATAAGCATATTATTCTTGTGCTTAGACAGCTCAATAACTTGTAGTAATTCTGCAATAGATATTGTTTTCAAATTTTGGACAACCTTATATAGAACAGTATCTGGGTCAGAATAGAAATATATGTGTTTTTCCCCATAAATAATCAACATTGATGAGCCTGATATAGTTAAGGTGGTGTTTCTGTGTGTTAACCACTTACTCCTGCTTTGATCCCCATCAGAATCTCTTCCTGTTTATTATTTGCTGAGGGAAGAAAGCTTAGTGGTCAGATATGCAACAGATGTTTATCTGGTTGGGCTTATGGGGAAGGAGGACACAGATTGTGAGAAGGAAGGCACAGTCATTTATTTCAGTATTTTGGTGCTGATTACAGTTTACAACAAAGCCAGTCAGCTTTAGAGTAGCCGAAGACTACAGGTTTTTTAAATTGGTGACATGGTCAGGAGCTAGAATGGACAAGCCAATGGTGTCATTGAAATTTTCTCATCACTAAGAATCTATTTCGTATTTGAGAAAATATAATCCTGAGAAAAATTAATATGCAGGTAGTCCTCAACTTACAAACAACAATTTGTTTAGCAACCATTCAAGGTTACAAAGGCACTGAAAAAAATGACTTACACTTGTCCTCACACTTACAACCATTGCAGCATCTCCACAGTCATGTGATCAAAATTTGGCACTTGCAACCAGTATGTGTTTACAACATTTGCAGAAATCTGTGGAAAATCTGTGGACGTATGATCACCATTTGCAACGTTACCTCCTGGCTTCCAACATTGAATAGTCAATGGGGGAAGCCAGATTTGCTTAAAGACCGCTTGATTCACTTAACAAAATGTAGTAATTTGCTTTTCAATTGTAACTAAAAAGGTCATAAAATCAGATGTGATTCGTTTAACAACTGCCTTGCTTAGCAATGGAAAAGTCTGGTCATAATTGTAGCCATAAATCAAGGACAACCTGTAAGCTGATCATTTTTTTATAGAGGGAATCTTGATAAGGGTCCGGTTGCTTATAGTAACTGTAAAATGTTTTCAATATAAATATCCATCACTTTTGTTTTCTACATCACTTTTCCTGCAGTGTGATTCAGCTTGTCACTTATCACTTCTTTTTCCTAGAATAAAGAAGAAGTGATGGCTGTAAGACTCAGAGAGGCTGACAGCATAGCAGCTGTGGCAGAACTCCAGCAGCATATTGCAGAACTAGAAATCCAGGTAAGAATGAAAACAATTCCTCTTTTATAACTTCCCTCCAGTTTTACATTAAAATGCTCAACATAGACATTAGTTTATGGAACTATAAATTTAGAAATTTTTTTTTGCAAACCATCTTCTGTAGAACAGCAACAGTGTTCCTGACTAGTAGCTATCCAGCCATACAGTTTTCATTGTAAAATAGCCTACCCGTGTGTAGAATTAGTCACTGGAGTTGTTCCTTAGGACTGTAAATTGCTGGATGATCACTAGGTGGGAGCAGAGAGTTGGATAGTTACAGTATAGCAATAGCACTTAGACTTACCACTTCACAGTGCTTTGTAGGTATGTATGTTTCTTCTACCAGATGATTCTTCCTCACACCTTCTCAGCTCAGATATTCTCACCTTCTCACCTTAGTTTTCCCATCATACATGAACATCATTACTGTGCTTCACTTATAATGGTTGTGGTTTGTAGTGATTGCACCTTGCTTCTACCCCAGAACTGTGTTTTTAAAAAAGTTTGTATGTGTACGTTTTGGGGATAGAAAGCTTTTTGTGGTCTCAGGATTTTTTTTAATTAAATCTATTTTTGGATTGAGTCATTAGCTGAGTTTTATAGTACAAGATGGGAATATATATTTGTTCAGCTTTTGTGCAAGCCTGTGGCACTGAGATAAGCACAACTGTGTGTATGCATTGCAACAGCTTCCTGGGTTAGGAAGCCTAACTGTCCAGTTTAAAATATTTATAAACAGACAGTTCACACTAAATGGACTTGATTTGCTGAACTGTGGCTGTGTCGCTCAAAGAAATTACGAAACTAACTCTCAGATAAAGCATTTGATTACAAGATAGTGGTACGATAATAATATAGCAGTAAAAAACACCAGAAAAATGAACTTTCTGTGAATGTAGTTTACATTTTATACTTCACAGTAATCAAGAATGGTGTTTAAAGTATGCCTTTGTTCAAAGTGAATCATAATACATTTTACATAGGTCCATCTCTTAAGGTTAATTGGTATATTGATAGATCAGTTATAAATCAGGATGTGCTTTTCTGTTTTAGGATAACTCTTAATTATTTAAGAATTCGGGAATTTCCCCGTCAAATCAGAACTGGGTCACAACAGTAAGCTATTTCACAGTTTTCTTTGAAATGCCTGGTTGCACATGTAAGATACATTTGGCATTAAACATGTGCATTTTGTCTGGTTATTGCTACATCCACATTATAACTGAAATTACTTGACATGCCAGTTCCTAGATGAAATCACAGTTTGGGGCCACTGTAAAGGAAATAAAAGCACCTTTCCAAAATAACATGTTCTAATCTTTGGTTGACACATTCATCTAAGTCATTTGAATTCCTTTCATTTGTTTTGATGAATTCCACCAGAATTCTCAATGTTCTTTTTATGTTTGTTTGTTTGTTTGTTTGTATCCTGCTTTTATTATTTTTACAAATAATTCAAGGCAGCAAATATATCCAAGACACGTTTCTCTTATTTTTTCCACGACAGTTAGGCTGAGAGAGAGTAATTTGGGCAAGGTCACCCAGCTGGCTTTCATGTCTAAGGTGGGACTAGAACTCACAGTCATCCAGTTTCTAGGCTGGTGCCTTTACCATTAGACCAAATTGGTTCTTCTGCTTTATAGATCTTTAGCCCATCCGAGATCATTTAAACCTGTATTAGGATCTCAGTCTAGGGTTGTTGTTTTTTCATGAATAAATATCTTTATCAGAATGCGGATTATATGTTAATGGTTAATGCTGATAATTAGTTCCTACTTTCCCCATATTTGACCATATGATATTCCTGCCCTTGACATTAGAAAATATTAATATTTAACTGAGAAATCTATTTTCTTCTGCATGAAGGTTGAGTATGTTATGGAACATTAATAACTTCAAAACAATGCATTTAGTTGCGAATCTATTTTTGCCAAGAATAAATGTTACTTTACAAAATAAGTCTGTCTTTAAAATTCATGGAATCTTCCTTGGTAAAAGCAGCAAACCATAATGATGTAATCATGGCAACGTGTGTGTAGTGACATCATCATTCAAATTTTGCATTTATACGTATGACATTATTACATGCCATACTGACATCCATGGCATTTGCCCCTAGTGCTTCCTCCAGAGATGCTGAGGGAATATCTTTATTTAATATTATAAGTCCCACAAAAACATTTTAAATGACCTGTATGTCTAAAAACAGAATTTCCATTTTCACTATTACAGGAAACTTTTAACATTCTCTAGCAGTATGATGTGTTTTTTTTTGAAAGTACAGAATGAATCATCATAGTCACAAAAAGGCCACAAATCTCCCACAACTGTGCTGATGAATAAACTTAATTCGTTTTTCAGTACAAAATGTCATTAATCTGTACAGTAGTAAAAGCTGAGGCAGTGTGGGTTAGGGCAGGCTATTTCAAATATCCAGAATATGTTTCCCTCCCCTCCCCAAATAATTTTTTCATACCTGGAACATAACATATGTATAAAATAGAATGCAACATAAGAAAAGTCTCTTATACTCCAGGAGTAGTGGAAGTCTCTCTGATATTGAACTGAGGAGACCACATCCTTCCATCCATTTACATTAAAAAAGTTCTTAAAAAGTTAAGCCAAGGATAAAAACCAATAAAATACAGGAAAGAGAGTTAGAATTCAAATGTTAATCTGCTAACATTTTACAATAATGAACGTGGCAATTAATAATTTAATTATATATGTTTGGTTTTGCTAGGCACCCTGGAGTTTTTAGAAAAAGCCAGGATTCTCCATTAGTGATAGAAAATATTTACTAACCCTTTAGAATATCCTTAATCTGTTATTTCATTTTTAGCCTAACATTGTGAAGGAATCTGCATACATGATTAAAATGGATAATTAGTTTCAATCCCTATTGCATTACTTACATGAGATAACACTTGCTTTAGTTTTTAGTTTGTGGCTTCCATAAATTGATGAACATGTCCTTTTGAAGCGTTTTTATCTTCAAGCTATCTTTAATAATACTGTAATTTTAGTACTGTGTTTCCTGTTGAGAATGTACTTCTTTATAAACCTAACACTTATTCAGCATTTTCTTCTTAATTCAATGAAATGTATTTGGATTCTACTTATTCTGACTGGCTTATTCTGACTTCATTTCATATTATTTGTAGCAAATCTGATCAGCTATAGCTTGGAATGCAAATACTTACTACGTAGGAATCAGATCTATATGGAAAAGGCGAGGTATACTTAGCTCATGTTTGTGTGATGTACCTAGCTCATAATTTTTATCTGTCTCAGTGGAATAGGTAACTTGAAAACAGATTGGCAGTTCTTTTATTCTGTCTCTTTAGGGTACTTTCATTAGGACTTAATGAAGTGGCAACAGTTGCTAGGAAAGCTAAATTGCAAGAGTGTATAGCTACCCATTTAACTATTTGTATGAAAGGCGAGTTATATATAGCTGGTTGACATCTGTCCCATTTAGGGAATATGTGAGTCTTGTTAATTCACATATAAGAATTAAAACTGTTCATTCCTGGCAGTCAATTTCATTTGACATTTTATCAGCCACTGAAATGCACTATGAATTAAGGCACTAATCATTAGATCTGTAACAAATCTTCATAATGTGTTGAATGAAAGAATACCAATGGCAGAACTAGTTGAAGTGATTAAAAGACCAAAAAAAACAATAAAACGCCAGGCCCAGATGGCCTACCAGCAGAAAGCTATAAAGATCTACAAGACACTTAGAGTTTGTCAATGTTAGAGGTGTATAACGAGGTATTATTAGAAGCCAAAATAATAAATGGACAGAAGCAGATATCACCTTGATTCCAAAAGAAGATTCAGATTTAACACAAATAAAGAACTATAGGCCAATATCTTTATTAAATGCAGATTATAAAATATTTGCTTCAATAATCGCTGAAAGACTAAAAAGATTTCTGATTGAGTTTATACATTCTGATCAAAATGGGTTCTTACCTATGAGACAAATTAGAAATAATGTTAGAATAATTTTGGATACATTGGAGTACTATGAAGTACATAGTGAAAAACAACAAGCATTATTTTTTTGGGATGCTCAGAAAGTGTTTGGTATTATAAATTGGCAGTTTACGTTGCAACAACTAAAGTGTATGGATTTTGGTGAAAAATGTATAAATATGATAAAGGCAATCTACACACACTAGAGAGCTAAAGTGATGGTAAATGGAGATGTGACAGAAAACGTTTGTATAAAAAAGGTACGAGACAAGGTTGTCCACTATCCCCACTATTATTCATGTTAACATTAGAAGTTTTAACCAGAAATATTAGACAAGACCCAGAAATAAAAGGAAGGAGATTAAAAAAGAAAAATATAAATTACAAGCATTTGCAGATGATTTAGTTTTTATACTAGAAGAACCAATAGAAACTGATCCTAAACTGATAGGGAAGATTAAGGAATATGGAGAAGTGACAGGATTGAAAATAAATAAAGAAAAAAACTAAAATAATAGTCACAAATCTTACAGATAAGCAGAAAAAAGTTTTGACAGAGAAAATAGATCTTCAGGTAGTAAAGAAAGTTAAATACTTAGGCATCTATTTAACAGCAAGGTGTGCAACAATTAAAGTTGATAATTATATAAAACTTATGCAACAAATTAAGCTGGATCTGGAGAAATGGAAGAATCTACAACTATCTTTGATAGGGAGAATAGCCACTATAAAAATGAATATACTACCGAAACTACTTTTTCTATTTCAAACAATATCAATAAAAATAGAGAAAAAAATACTTTGAAGAATAAATAGAATAATATTGAAGTATATTTGGCAAGGGAAAAAAGAATAAAATTGAAAATGTTACAGGAACAAAAAAGCAATGGGGGTTTTGGACTACCAGACTGGGAGCTATGTTACCAGGCTTCTGTGCTTACATGGGTAAAAGAATGGATAAACCTAAAACATAGAAAGTTACTATTACTGGAGGGACATGATCTCCAACTAGGATGGCATGCCTTTTTATGGTATGGAAGGAGTACGATACATAGGTATTTTCAAAGACATGTGAGCAATGCCTTGCTTCAGGGATGGGGAAAAATTAAATTACAAAACTATATGAAAATACTAGTCTGGCTCTCCACAATGGAAGCATTGATACAGCCAAATCTTAATTTGGAAAAAAAATGTCTTTTATAAAGACATTTTAAATGAGAATGGTGAACTTAAAACCAGACAATGAAGGTTTTACAAAACGAAGGGGTGGATTTAGCTTGGTGGCCGCATTTGCAAATCAAGATACGAGAAAGATGCAAAAATATGGGGCTTCTATAAAGAACTAACAATATTTGATAAGAGACTACTAGGGACAGATGAAAAATTGATCAATAAAATATATAACTATTAAATTATAAAATGGAGGAGGAACAAGTCAAAGAAACGAATGTATTGGGCAAAAAACTTTGGTTATACTATAGAATTAGTTAAATGGCAAAAACTTTGGGAGAGGAATTATAAACTGACAATGGCTACTGCATATAAAGACAATCTCTACAAAATGTTTTATAGATGGTATTTGCCACCAGCAAGATTGGCAAAAATGTTTAGCAATATGTCCGCCAAATGTTGGAAATGTAATCAGATACCAGCCACTTATTATCATATGTGGTGGACTTGTGTGAAAGCAAAAAAATACTGGGACGAAAATACATACATGGTTGGAAAAGATAATTAAGCAACATACAGATTTGAAACCAGAAATATTTTTGTTGGGTATAATGCCAGAAGGCTATGATAAAGGGACTATATATTTAGTTTTGTGTATATTGACAGCAGCAAGGATTGTATTTGCACAATATCGGAAAAATGTAAGCACCCCAAAGGATGAGGACATAATTTGGAAAATATTAGACTGTGCAGAGATAGACAGATTGACATTAAAAATAAAGGAGAAAGGAGACACAGAATACTATTTAAGATGGAATAGATTTTATGAATGGTTAGAGATAAGAGGTAGAGATTAGATAAAAGATTAATGTTATATGTTAAATATAAAGATGTTTATAATTATGAATATGCCATTAATATGTATTAATATCTTCGTTTGTTTTTTCTTTGCCTATTTGCAAATGATATGCCCTGACAATACACTGTATTCAAAATGTTTATGAATTTTAAAAAAAAACATATACTCAAAAAAAAAAGATTTTTAATGGCTTTAATAGCTCTACCATCTAATTTTTCCAATTATCACAAATTATATTATAACTATGCTTTGGGTTAGAATTTACAGAATTGTAACATTTAGCCATATCAATGGAACCTAACATGGAAATATTTTACGTTGCTATGTGGCTCTGTGACTGAGCAATTTAACCTTTGACTAATTCATTCTTGGATTCCTCGGATACTAGAAAAATGGGTGTAAGATAATCTCTTGGAAGGATGCTTTTTGTGATAATTCTATATCTTTTTTGTTATTTTCTAATTATATTCTATTAATACACAATATAAACCGTTGGCTTAATTTAGCACCATGTTATTGATTATATAGTAAAGATATTAAGAATTTCAACTGATAAGAGCTGATAGTATGTATACAATGACATGTTAGTTATTAAGAATTGACTTTGTTGGGTAACATTTTTTTAAAGTATTTCCTGAATATCATAATTTGTTTGAGGTGTTATTAAATTCAGGACAATAAGCATGTATGGGTGAAAAGGCAGATAGACTACAACAATTATGACATATGCCTGCACAGATGAATAGTAAAGAAAGAAGCCAACATAATTCAAGAACTTAATTCAATCTCATCCAACAGCATCCCAAGATTTAATGATTTTTGCTCCTGAATCTGGCTGCAGTCGGGGGTATTTTTTTTAAAAAAAAATGGAGATAGGTAACTCATCCGGTGCCAACAATAATTTGGAAAGCCTTATCTGGCTTTGAAAGACAAAATTATCATCCTTCCTATTGTAACAGGGTTATTTTGCAGGGATGTGTATTTCAACCATACATTGCCTGGCACAGCTGTGCTGCTTTTGACAGTCATAGACTCTCTGCCCTCCTTTTGGATAAAGAAAAAGCAAAAAATGTATCTTCCAAAAAGAGGCCACCAAATGTGAAGCTGAAAAACCAATCAATTTTTTGAACAAAGGATTCATAATCTTTCCTGAGCCTTTCAGTGATGTCTTGGTATTCATAGTCCAAAAAAGTGGGTAGGATCAGGAAGAAAAATTGCTAGATATAAAAAAATACAGAAAAGGGGAAAAAACCTTCATTTGGTTTAACTTAAAATAATAAAATACAATTACTCCCATGGACTTAATAAATATACACAAAAAATAAAGACTGATAAATTTGGAGAATGCATTCACATTCTATTTTCTTAATGCATATGTGACCATATAATAAGGCATAGATTATATCATTTTCTAAATTTGGAAGTCTAATATGGAAATGCAGATATCAAGTTTGGCATCAAGTTTAGAATTAATGAAATGTTTCTCAAAATAGTTCCCAGGTAGCCTTATTTTTGAGATAGGCAAGGGAGGGATATTTAAACAAGTATTTTGAGTTTTTGTAACATCTAAATATATGCTCATCTCACAATAGAAAAGCTATTTTCTATTTTCTCACCTATTTAATCAGAAAAAAACTTTGAGAAGTACAAAGAAAATAATGATTACCATGTTAATAATAAGGTTCGTGATAAAAACGAATCTCTTTAGTCATTTGAAACCAATTTAATCTACATTAGCAAACCAGAATTGTTAGCTGAAAGGCTTCAGTTTCAAATGGTTGAACTTAGTTTGATACACTGACGCATGAGTCAGCAGTAGCAACAGCAGCGAACTTCTGGAGCTGTCACTCTCAGATAATTAAATAACATAAAATGTTTGGCTATATTTCTCATAGAATTCAAAATTAAAACAACTTTTTACTCAGTGACAATTCTAGAACTTTGTACTATAATTAATGAATCGTGACGTTGAGAATTCATCAATATGCTAATTGAAAAGTCCATTGGTTTACAGATTTGTAATGGAACATGTAGATGATTCTGGGAATGTTGCCTAGGAAACAATCAGACAAGACGGCAGGAGTCCCTAGTGGCTTAACAGTCAGAGAAAGAAACTTAGGAAGAACCCGCCCTAATGCATTAAGCAGTTAAAAGCAAGATTCTGTTAATGTAGCCTTACAATAAAGTAGAATTAGTTCATCTATCTGTGTTTCCTGTCTGCTTTACCCAGTAGGACTGACAAATGTTAACATAATTTTACTTATAGTGTAATTGAAAACTTAATGAGTGTCCTAAGGGAACAGTCTACTGTAAAATCATTTCAGAATATCAAATCGCTCTCTATGATATATAGATTTCCTGAAGAGATGAACTACATAGGTGCTTACATTTAAAACTCTTGAGAAATGCTGATACAAACATTCATGAAGTTGAATTTGTCATTTAAGGAAAAATTAAATATATTCTTCCTGTTTTACCTACTAATTCTTCAAAGTGTGTCTATGAATTCTGGTAATGACTCTAAGGTAAATACCATATGCAACATAACATAGATTTTTTTTAAAAAAATAGCAGAATTTTTAAGGATCTCCAATAAACAGTTGATGAGATTCTGTCACTAGAATGAACAAGCTGCAAGTTGCAAAGATTAAAAACCAAATTGTTCTATAAAACTGACCAAAGTTCTACAAAATTCTAAAAATCTGGGCTTAACTATAACCCTCTAGTAATGTTTCTCTTAAGGCTGTGATAACTTTTTGGCTCATATTTGCTACATTTGTCACTCCAATAATACTTCGACTCTAGGAAAACCCCCAAGTCATAGACCTGCTCATTCAGGAGGAGCCAGATGTGAGCTTCCAGAGAACCAGACAGTGTCTTGATGATCAGTTTCCTAGGATTAAGTTCAGTGTGAGTCATTCTATCCTATCTAGGTCAACTCCAAAGAGTGGTTCAAGACATTTCTTAAATTTCCTCCTGAAGTAGAAATATACATGTCAGCTTTGGAAGCCATAATTGCGAGGCCTCTGTAAGCTGCCACAATAAAGTGTATGGGAAATAAGGGGTTATAATTTCTCATGTAGTTAGAAGATAATTTAGACATAACAACATTCTTGGTAAATGTTTCAAGGCCATCCTAGTTAGCACC
>JANHFL010004280.1:11791-30874 GCA_032468155.1 Oxyrhabdium leporinum
GTTGTTGTGAACCGCCCCGAGTCTTCGGAATGGGGCGGTATATAAATTTAATTAATTAAATAAATAAATAAATAAATTTTGGGATAGGTCGAATGTACAGTATTAAGGAACGTCGTTTGGATTTTAATGCAGCAATGCTCGTAAGATTGATTTTGGAATGGGTTCTCATATCTCGTGTTAACTTACAGTGAATTTGCTCATTGTATCAAGGTAAACCTTTATGGTTTACCATGATACGTGAATTCAGTTACTTGTAGGTTCGCAGTCAGTATGTAGAAATCTCCTGCACATTTCTCTCCAAAGTAGAATTAAGCTATAATGAATGATGCTAGACCGTAGCATTTATTGAAATTAAAATTGAATATCAGTTAAAATATTTTAGGATTAATTAATTCTGCAGTGAAAAAGCAGTATTTGCCTTACACTCTTTAAAGGAATGCTCAGATCCTAATTTCTCCCCCAACTCATTAGAATGAGTATTGACTCACAACAATGCAGTGTTGACATCCAGGTTAGAAAAAAATGTGTGCCAATATGTACATTTAAAAAAAAGTGTGTATTTAGGTCTAAGGCTATATACCTTAACTAAGTTTCAAATAATCTAATTGTATGTTTGAAGTTTAGTTATTAAATTTTACACCCTTAATGTATTCTGTAATATAACATTGCTATATGCTTGGTTAGTTAATAAATGTTTACTTATATATTTACATATTACCTTTTCAATATTCATCATAATATCTGTTCAAATACATATTCCATTGTTTTAGTGAATGTCTTCTAAATAAGTATTTTAGACCACAATATTTTCTGATAGGGAATGCTTTTGGTTTACTGTGCCTTTATATACAGAGTAATCTTGATTCCTTATAGAAATGTAATGATCAAAAAACAGAGTATCTCAACATTATGTTGTTTTTACATTTAGTTTATATTTCTGAGGTCTTCTAGATAAATGACTGCAACTATGCCTCTGATTTCCTAGGCAGCATTGTCAAGCAGTATTGTTGGCTGTGAATTCTGCAGTTTATAAACTGTGTATCTGGAAAGTATCAGACTGTAGACCATTCATTCTGAAAACGTAGGAGTCTGCATGTGGAGCATAATCACAGTCAACCATAGTGACAAAGTACTGAAAATAATGGTGAGGTGGCTAATTTTTCAATAAAAGGTTCAAATGAACAGGGATAGTGACAAACAATATTTTTAACAGAAGATGTTGATGCTCTTATATGTCGGTAATAATATAGGGTTGTTCCAAAGGTACTTTTTCAAAAGACAACTGGACTTTGTTTTTCCTTTAAAACAAAGGACAACCATAACCTGAATGACTATATCTCCATATAGACCAATATAGCATTGTATTAATTTTCTTCTTTCTTAGCCCTGTTTCAAACAAAATTTCAACTACTATGTCTTAAATATTAATATTTTAGAAATCCACATTGTTGGAAAAACTTGCAGGCTGATTTTAAGGATTTCAAATCCAAGGATTATGGTTTGACAAAAAGAGTAAAAGCAATTGAAAATGGAGACCTATGCTACAAAGAGCCTTCTAGTGTTCATCTTATGGTTGAAGCAGAACTGTAGAGGCTGAGGCTAAAGTCTACCCTTAAGTCATGAAAATGCAGATTAATCTCTCAGCAGTTCACAAAGTTAGGATGATAGAATTAAGGAAAGAAAATGTGAAAAAAATATGTTTATCTTTTGTTATTAGGCTCTTTAAAAACAGGCTTTTCTGGCTTGAAACAAAATGAATAAATCATTGACGCTGCTGCGGTTTCCTCTCTACCAGCTTCTTAAGAACATTAGGAAGCCTTCTTGGGAAAACTTCTGCTGGAAATCTAGCAATGGGTTTACTTTTCTATATGGCCAGCGAGATAATTCACCACGATCCTTTTGTTCATGGAGGAGGATGTTTTCAAACGGGTTGAAATCTGGGCTGGGGTGTCCAGCAGCAGCAGAACAGCAAACACTTGAGCTCTCTGACAAGGAGCAAAGACTTCTAAGCAAGCTGTACACTGGACTGATCCAAGGACACAGGGCCTGTCTGGCGGAAGCCATTACACTCATAGAATCAACCCATAAGAGGAAAAAAGAAGTCGCTCAAATTCTTCTTCAGAAGGTATTATCCCACCACCGAGAACAAGAGCAGTTAAATAAAGGAAAGCCACTAGCCTTTAGAGTGGGTCAGTTCTTTCTTGTTTGTGCAGTTATTGCTATTCTGATTCAAAGCATTCTTATTTGCCTATTGCTATGGTAACAGTTTATTTAACTCCAAAGTTTACAAAGTTGATTATTATGTGATGTAAGTTTGATACTATTGAATTGCTTAATGGCTGCATTGTGAAATTTGCCTCTCAGGCATTGCCTCTGGTAGGTAGGTAGAATGTCATCTCAAGACATCATACTTTCAAATGCTTCTAAAATTGCTCCCTCTGAATTGTCTTCTTTCTCTGAAAGCAAGTCTGTGTGAGGCTGCTCAGCTAACTGCTGGTTGGTTTCCTTTAACTCAGAAAGCTTTTTTAACATTTCTATAAAACATGTTTCTATATAATACGTTTCTAGATAGAGAAAAAAAATCATCAGGTTTATTTTGAAAATACGAATTCTTGAATTCAATCTGTGAATTAAGTTTTTATTTGTGGGATGGATTAGTTCTTAGCTCCTGCTTTGCCATCTCTGGTGCCTTCCACATCAAAACCTGGCAACAAATTAACAAACAGTAATGGAGCGATGTTATTCTTTATTTTTAAGATATGAAGAAATCTAAGTGAATTGAGTATCAAGTAATGAAAAATCTAAAAGGCTGAAAGGAAGAATGAAAGGCCAGTCCCTTCTCCTCTGGTGACTTCATTGCCTCTCAGCCTTACCCTGCAACCCTTGACAATAATAACAATAACTCCCTTTTTATGTCCCTATAGTCTATTCAGGGTAGAGTCGGGCTGCACAAAGGATGTCAGATGGGCATAATTTGACAAACTATAAATACATGTGTAACTTTGGAGAAAGTGCTTTGCTTAAAACAGACCATGGAATAATATGTTCCCTGCATACTTGAAATGTATCAGCCTGCTCACTATTTTTGTGAAATCAAATAGATATTGATGATGTTGCTGCCATTTAGGATTATCTGGCCCACCTGGTGCTGGAAAATCAACATTCATTGAATGTTTTGGGAAAATGCTGACTGAAAGAAAACATAACGTATCTGTTCTGGCAGTAGATCCTTCCTCTAGTACTACTGGTGGTGAGTATATTTCAAAAGCATTATTTGTGTGGCATTCTTTTTATAATGAATATAGAATTTATTATATAGGTAGTATGTATTTAATGGGGTAATTTTTAATCAAATCAAACCATTTTATTAAAAATATAATTATATTTTAAAAGTATATTTTAAAAGCTCTGTTGAAGTGTCTTCACTGAAAATAGATACAAGATTCTTCAACAGTATTATATTGGCTACTATTATTAATAAAGAAACATTATAAAATGAATTGCATTAAGTTCTCTTCTGAAATTACATGATTGTCTGATAAAGTTTCGTCCCAAATGTATTAATTAGAATAAGGTGGTGGAAAAATTAGTAGGTATGTTTTCTGTATTGATGAAAACATCTTAAATCTTGTCCAAGAACTTTCATCTGCAAGGGATTTCCACAACAAGCTGCAAAAATAGAAAATGTGTATTATGATATCGCAAGACAATCTTTTGTACTTGTATTGGAAGTTCATTGATCATGATGGAAGAACAAAAGAGGCGGAGGTTGCAGCATAGTGTATATTTTATTATTTTCTCCCTTCACAGATAGCCATATTATAGCTTAGTTGTTTTGGAATAATAAGTCTCTGTTGTTTTAGGCAAAAGCCTGTTTTATTTGAACAGCTGGTCTTTCCTTTATGTAATGCTTAAGGCTCACTCTTGGGTGATAAAACACGAATGACTGAGTTGTCAAGAGATCTGAATGCTTACATCAGACCATCTCCAACCAGAGGAACATTGGGCGGGGTGACGCGGACTACAAATGAAGCCATTTTGCTGTGTGAAGGAGGAGGTTATGATATTGTTCTTGTTGAAACAGTAGGTGAGTGAAATTCCTTGTCGGTTTTAGCTATCATGCTCTGTAGCTCAAGGTGGGTAACCCATAGGTAGTATGTATTCCTTCAACCATTTCTATGGCCACCATAGTCCTCCAACTTACACCATAAAAATTCAGCAAATGAAATAGATTTTTTAAAAATTGTTGCATTCTTTTATGAAAAAAAACAAAAAAATGTTCTTGTTGAGGTTCTACCTTTTTCCCACCATATGTGCCATATGCCCTACCGTAGTTCACACAGCCAAACTATCACGACATTATGTGACACATTTGTGTGGGTGTGTTTCAGCTGGCTTGTAACGGAACCTAGTGCTGGTTGAGCTTAGAGGGAGTGACTGGCCCAGGGTCACCAACTGGCTTCTGTGCCTGAAGGAGGACTTGAATCTGGGTCTGTCCACTTTTTTATCCAGTACCTTAACCATCACAAAATATTGGCTGCCTTGGGGAGAAGGAGGGAGACTAATGTACCTGGGATAATTATTAGTTATGTTAATTTATCTGGTTTTTTTAATGTAATAACTACAGGATAAAAATATAGGCCCTTGACCAATATGCCTGCAGCCCTCAGAAGCTGCAAAAATAGAAGCATGGCCAAAAATACTACCCATCTGTGCTGAAGTGGTTGAACAAGGAAGGTGCTGAAGCTTCTTGTGAAATTTAAGTCAGCAACTCTATAGTACTATACTATTAGAAACAGGCACAAAGTACCAATAGTTTTTCATCAGCCCTCAGGATACTATTCAATCTTCATGCAGATCTCTTTAGGGAAAGGGTCTCTATATTTAGAATTTAAATTTTGATCCTGAACAGTCTACTTCTGTTCTTCATTCTCAGGAGTGGGTCAGTCAGAGTTTGCAGTTGCTGATATGGTGGATATGTTTGTATTGCTGCTGCCACCAGCAGGAGGTGATGAGTTACAGGTACCGATGTTGCATTTGATGAAAATTTGAGTTAAACAAAACCTTATCCCAGGTTTTGTCAATCTTAACAACTTTAAGTTTGTGGACTTTAAGTCTCAGAATTTCACAGCAAGTCTGGGAGTTGAAGTCCACATGTCTTAAAGTTAGCAAGGTTAAGAAATTCTGCTCTAACATGTAAGAACTATTTGGTACTAGCTCATACCAAGCAGGTGTACCAGAAATGATAAGCAAAATATAGCGGTCAGTTCTACCAATCTTTGCTAGTTTTAAATGAGGATTTTGTCTTTTTCACTATTGCACATTCCCCAGGAGAATACAACTTTAAGTGGACAATTGTTCATTATTTATAATAATAATTTTGTTTGCTTTTTAATACTCCTTATATGCCCTGAAAACAATTCATCTAATAATAAGTGGTGCTTTTATATGTTTAATACTTGATTTTACATACTTTAATTTTAATTACTCAATTTAAATGTTGCCTGACTCCAGGCGACTCTAGGTGGCTTACAGTATAACAGTAATAAAATACAATATAGATAATCAGAAAGAAAGTAAAAAACAAGAATAAGAAAAATAAAAAGTATATAATAGTGTGCTCTTAAATACAGTGTTTAGCATATTAAACAGATCATTCTGAACAGTTTTCTATACTTCATATTTTTATTAATATATTTTCCTGACACCTGATTAAAAAGATAATTAAAATATTTGAAATAAATATACCATGTGAGGATTAGCAACACTAATTCTGATTTTTAGAAATGCATCTGAGTTATTTAAGCGCAGGACAAAAGTTTTATCTATATTCAGTTCTGGTACAGTTTTTCTTTTGAAATCTTTTAAATGCAAATTTGTAGTATGTTTTTTATATATTAGTTAAACCATTTCCCCTCCAGAAGGTAATTGTTACAAATTAGTTTCTTTTTAAACACTATAAAAATGAAGAGTTTCTTTTAAAAGTATTTTCTGGTTATTAAGTCTCATTTTAATTTTTCAGGGTATCAAACGAGGTATCATTGAGATGGCAGATCTTGTTGTTATAACCAAAGCAGATGGAGACCTCCTTGTGCCAGCACGGAGGATTCAAGCAGAATACGTTAGTGCTTTAAAATTGCTTCATAAGCGCTCAAAAGTTTGGAGACCAAAGGTTAGTATATTAAAATAGTTTAGAGAATATATAAAGAATATGTAAATAATTGCCATAAGTATTTATATTTGTCCTTTGATATATTTATCAAGTGTGACAATTAGCGCACTATTATCTCCACCAAGATAGTTTGCAGTAAAACTAAAATAACCCAAATGCTCTTTGTCCCATGTGAAATTAATTATTTTACTGTTTTATGCTTAAGAGAAGTGCTAAGTCTAGGACATACACATACACATATTCTCCTGGGAATATAATTACTCTGTTTACTTCTAAAGCTACTGATTTCTTCTAATACATAAAGTTATCTAACACTCTTGGTGTTGATATTTTAGTATCACATCCAATTACAAGTTGAATCTATAGAATGATGTATTTTTGTCAAAGTATTTTGAAAGTAAAGTTAACTTTTATATTAAACTCACGTCATTTTGAAAGTAAAGTTAACTTTTGTATTAAACTCATGCCATTCCGCAAAATTATAAAACATACAGATATAAAACTATAAAATAGGCAAGCTTAAAATCAGAAGCAATAACAGACCATTAAAGCAAAGGAACAACATGTCAGTTTCTAAAAACTCAGATTAAATAAAGGATGGGAATATATCATCTGAACTTCAAGATTTTGTTAGTAACTTATAGTGCAGTTTTAGACATACCGTCTAAAATGAATTTCATACATATTTATTTATTAGATTTTTATCCCAACTTTGTTACTTTATAAGTAACTACCAGCAAACATACATAATATCCCTTCTCCCTCCTATTTAGTGGGATAAACCCAAAAGAAGATAAGTATATAAAATTGCAGTTAGGCGACAGTAATTGTATAGCCCAAGTGGGACTTAACTTGAAAAATCAACATCTTGAACTAAACGTAGATATAAATGGATAAACTGTGTAGAGGTACCAGAACATGTATCAGTTATTCTATTAACATTACATATTTTAAATGTGTTTTTAGAGGTGGCAGATTTTTTGAAACTGAACCATTTCAAATTCAGCGTGTCCTGTTTCCATTTGAAATGGCTTCCTTAAACACTTCTGAACTGCTCAAAACAGCCCATTATAAATTTAAAATAACTGGATCGAATTCCAAACTCAGAACAAAGTTTTCAGTTCCACAATTCAATTCTAAATGTTTTGCACAGCCCTGATATTTAGTAGTGGTTAATTTTAGTTAGTATTTCATTTGGTGGCCTAGGTGAAATTTTTAAGAAATAATTGCCCCTTCAAAGATAGCGTTAATTTGGATCAGGAAAATTTTCTCCACGTCATCTCCAAAGGTGATTGACATTGCTTGGTAAGTAGCGTTACCTTCTTAATCTAATAGGTAATGCGCATCTCTGCCAAAACTGGAGAAGGCATTTCGGATGTATGGGATAAGATGACGGAATTCCAACAGCTCATGCTTACAAGTGGTGAGTTGCTTGCCAAACGCAGGAGGCAGCAAAAAGTGTGGATGTGGAATGTAATCCAAGAAAGCATACTGAACCATTTCCGGCATCACTCAGAAGTGAAGGATCAAATTCCTCTCCTGGAAGACAAGGTTGTTGATGGGATCCTATCTCCTGGGCTAGCTGCAGACCTACTGCTCAGGGCTTTTAAAGAGAAATCCTAATTCTTTTCTGTATATGACCTGATTATATGAAATAAATGATAGAAATATATATAGCACTTTTTTAAAAAAATGTCTGAGCCATGAACTTTATTATCAAATTTGTACCTGTACATTTCCAGCAATGCCTGCCTTGATTTGCAACAATAAACACATACCCACAATATTAAAAGGACTATTGTTGCCTGATATAAAGTGGCCCTCCGAAAGGAAATGCCAGCTTATAAAAACAAGCTTTCAAATTGCCATGGAAAGTGTGCAGAAAGGCAAAGGCCATTAATCAGAGAGAGAATTTGATAGTATTGCAGCTGCCACAGATTAGGGCCTGGACCCAGCTGATTTCTGCTGAGCCTCCTTCCTGACCATCACCCCATAGACCTTAGCTCGGGTGTCAAACTGGTGGTCCATGGGCCAGGTGCGTCATGTGCTGGTCACGCCCACTCCAACTCCGCAAAGGGAAAAAACATCGCAAAGCATCACGTGACAGCAATGTGGTGCCGTGAGTTTGACACCCGTGCCTTAGGAATAAGGAATACCTATCAAAAGCTTGACCACTGCATCCTGTAGCTTCCAATTTTCAGAGGTTTCCCATATAAGGCTCATTATGTGGGAGGTAACCATAGTATGGATGTTGGGTCAGCACTATCCAAGAAGCAGTGAAAATGGTAAATTTGCTTCAGCTGGTAGAGATCCCTCACCATCGCAGTCACCTGTTGTTTTCTGTCCCTGAATTAGCCTACCTAAACTGATAATGTATTGTTTTAGAAATATTTATCTTTTAGTATTTTAAGGTTTTAATGCTGTAAGCCACCCAAAGTTGTTTCGATACAAGATAGGCAGCAAATAAATAAAATAAATGTGAGTATATACTAGGCCAGCATATTTAGGTACATTTATAGGAATATGATAATTACAGTGTGCTAGTGCAAAAATGAGGAATTGCAGTTTGTTTCTATTTAATCTGCAGAGAACTCTAGCAATATATTCACTGCATGTGGAATTGAACTGACTTGTATATGAGTCCTTAATGAACTTTATTTCTACAGCATCACTAAATTACTGGAAGTTAAAGATGGTTGAAATCTTTCCCTATGCAACATAGAAAATTGCAATTGCCACATTATTGTACAACTGAATTAGATCAAAACATCTTGGTCATGATATCTTGTACATATAAGTTGATGAAGCATAATTACCTATGCATCACTGTGATATCAATCTATGGAGTTGCACATATGCTTTATACAGATGTTTGTCATATCAAACTCTGTATGCAGAATTACGTCTGACACTGAAAGCACACATTTTATTTGACATTAAGGTCTCGCATCTTCTGCAAGAATTCAAAAAAGAGATCACACAGACCATGACAGGTTTAAGAACAGAAATTATGAATATGATCAGATTATATAAGATATATACATGCTGGTACTGAGTCTTATAATCCTACTGGGGCTACTTATAATATACTTGAAATACTGGTGAGTAGGTTTTGACAGCAATTGAGGCTAATTTAAAACCAAACCTAATGATACAAATATATGGAAAAGCATCCACAGAGATATCAGGGACACTTTAAATCTCACAACACCGATATTGCTACTTCTGAAATGTATTTAGTAGATTCTACAGTCTGATTTTTCTGTACAAATTTAGCAGCTTGAGAAAACTATCACACTTAGGCACCAATATTTTTACCGTTGTTCTTATTAGGAAGTTTCTCCCTGTATATCTAATCTACATGGCTCCTTTGTAATGAATTCCTTCCTGTAATACAAGTTGAGTGGCCTTTAATATGCATAGACCTTCTGCGTATTGCTTCCTTTCTCTATATTGCTGCCATCTACTCAGCTGTTCTTTCTGAATGGTTATGTAGTAAATATTTCTCCTTTGCATGATTTTATGCATTTAATATGCTTTGCTAAAATAACGCTTAGCTAAATAAAATTAAATAGAATACATTTTCAGATATAAAAAGTGATACAAATGTTGCTTTGGAATGTTTCATTCGTAACTTTAAAATAATGCTGGGGCAATTTTATTGCTGATGATTCTCTTTTATATAGAAGTAATAGAATCAAAAACATTTTAAATGTTATAATCACCTTCTTTTGGTTCCTTCAAATCATTGTTGACTCCTGTTGACTGCCTGATGAAGTCTCTGCAGTTTCTTTACAAGATTTCAGAAGTGGTTTGCCATTGCCTCTTAGCTAGACTGAGAGAAATTGACTGACACAAATTTACCCAGCTGGCTTTGTGCCTAAGGTGGGATTAGAACTCACAGTCTAGCTGGTTTCTAGCCTGATGTCTTAACCACTACACCAAATTGGGTCTCATTCAAACAATTATATCCTGCTAAAAAGCAGCCCTAAATGTGGAGAGGGGGAAAACAAACTAGAAAGGATAGTACAGGTAGTCCTCAACGTACAACCACAATTGGACCCAAAATCACTGTTGCTAAGTGAAACCCTTGCTAAGTGAATTTTGCCCTGTTTTACTACCTTTATTTACTACCACATTTGTTAAGTAAATCACTGCAGTTGTTAAGTTAGTAACACAGTTGTTAAGTGAATCTGGTTTCTCCATTGACTTGACTTGTCAAAAGGTCACAAAAGGTGATCACATCATTCCGGGACATTGTGACGGTCATAAATATGAGTCAGTTGCCAAGCATCTGAATTTTGATTAGGTGACCATGGGAGCGCTGCTATGGTTGTAAGTGTGAAAAATGGTCATAAGTCATCGTTGCAACTTTGAACCATCACTAAACAAACTTGTAAGTCGACTACCTAAATGCAACAGCTGTTTCATGGTGGTATATTAAGTTTGCTCAGTTCTGTATCTTAAATGTAGAAAAGAATATATTTTTGTTACATCTTCAAATGGAAAATTTCAATTTCCAGATATTCTAAAGTTTTATCTCAACGTCTTCATGCGTGTTTGAATGTTATTTCTTCTTATGTGTATCTTTTTAGAAATTCTACCATGAACACTTGGACAGTGCATTGTTCATAAAACAAGGAATATAAGCTGTATCTCCCCTTCTCTTGGCTGGAACTAGACTTGTTGAGAAGTAGAGATAGGTAGGATTAAGGGGAAATCACTGAAATTTGTGTGCCTGAGAAATATCTTAAGGATCCCTATCTGATCTTTTCAAATCTTTGCTGCAGGATGTTGAAATTTATGGGTTGAAATAGGATGTTTTCCACGACACTGCATTTTGCTGTTACATGATTTACTGGCTGCATTGTTGAAATTAATCAATTTTTGTTTAATAGCTTGTTCAGTTCTATGGCTGGTTATTTGCATGTTAGCCACAAACAGTATGTTTAATTGCTGCTTATTTATTTTCTGTGAGATTTTTAAAAAATACTTCTTTTCCAAATCATGATGGTTTTTCTATGTATTGGTTAATAAATATCACTCAGCATAGATTACCATCCTGCCTACTTTTCTAGCACTAATACAAAAACAAGGAATAACGAACCTGTATTGTATTTCTATTGTTTTCTATATCCAAATCTTCAAAACATTTAAGGTTAAATGGCTGAGGAGAGGGAGAAGATCCATATACCTTTGGTAACTAAGCATTAAAAATAAACATATGTATATAAGATAACGTTCCAAGGTGGCAACAGAATTAAGACCTGATCTTATTGCAACACTTCTGCTCTTGCAGAGATTCTGTCCCATATCCAGAAGCAGAGATAAAGAATGTTCAGATAACTGGTATTCACCACATTGGATTATTCTATATGCTCTGGAGTATTGAAATTGTAATCTAACACATTTGGGCTAGTGAAAGAGTAGTCTGGACATAAGAGCCAGTAGATAATTCTGTGATCCTCATTTTTTTCCTATTTTTGTAGTAAGATAATGATGTTCATAATGTTGCTTATTGGATTTTGAATTTATATGATGTATGGATCAAGAAATTACACATTTATAAATCTTTATGCATTATATGAATTCAGCTACTTGTGTTTTATTAAAAAAAATCAAGTGTAGTTTGTGCAATGTATGAACTAGGTTAGCAAATAAAAGGAAATGGAATAGTGACAACTCCAAATGAACTAACAATGCCATGTATACTGGCATGAAAATGTTAGAATAAAATAGAACTTTTCTAAAGTGCACTGATTAAATCTTGAATTCCTATTTAACGTGGCGGGACTTAAGCCAACAGGCAAAATATGACTAGCTTTTTAACTTGCCCTACCCTTTTGCCTTTTATGCTTTTCACAATGCTTGGTGATCTGTCAAGTTGTTGCTTAGTAACATTTATGAACAAGGACAAGGCTATGCTTTCTCCTTTCCTTCCTCTTTGCAAGATTTTGTAAACCAGTCCATAAGAGTCTATAGGCAGGAGTATGGAAAGAGGTGTTCAAAAGTTGTGTTAAATTGCTATTGACTTTGAACAGAAACTTCTCATGGCCAAGTATCTGTTTTTGGCACTTGGGTTGCCTGTGCCATACAGCCCTCTTTCTCCTAAAACTTTTGAAGAGATCAAATGTCTCATGGGCAAAACCTGGACACAACCCCCACCCAGGAATATAAGAGTGGCTCCACCTCCTATGCTGCTGCTTTTGGGAATAAAAGATTGGATGCTGCTACACGGGATCGGGTCACACACACACCCTACCAGAGTACACAAACCTCATCCACCAGAGTAAGTTGGCTACGGTATTAGGAAGCAAATGGGTCTCTGTAGATTGGTGTATGCGTGTGAGAGATCAGTCTAAAACTAGGAACTGATAACTTACTGAAACCACCCAGAGTCACGGAGTCAGGTGGCATAGTCCGACATGCTTAGAATGCATTTGGCATTTTTATCCACCCATTGAATCATTTCCAAGAACCTGGGATAGGCAGATGTTGTTTGATGGTGTGAAAGGTATTGCTGCAGGATGTAAACTGTTCCAAGTAAAGCTGCCTTTTGCAAATGACTGGTCGTGATTTTACCAGTGCCGATGGTGTTCAAGTGATTCCCCAGACGCTTCGGGATTGCACCTAAGGTGCCTTTCACTATTGATGCTATCCTCACTTTCTTTTGCCACATCATCATTCTATTTTCAGATCTTTGTATTTTATAATTTTCTCCAGTTCTTTCTCTTCTGTTTTGCTATCTCCAGGTACTGTCACGTCTGTTGTCCAGACTTCTTTGTCTTTCTTACTGACAATTGTTAAGTCTGGTATGTTACGTGGCAGCTTGTCTATTTGAAATGTTATATTTTATTGTGCTGTGTTGTGTTGTATTAATATTGTATTGTATTATTATAATGTTAGCAATGTATCTACTGAATGGTAGTAATGGACAAGTTCATTGCACTTGCCTAGGAACACCTGAATCTTATATACTGTTTTCATTTATATCCTTTCCTACAAAAGTACTCATGTATAGCCCAATTGCAGCCAGCGTAGATAATGGGATTTCCAATGGTTGTCTGTACTGAGATAACTACCATTTTGTCTTCAAACTGTGTGAATAAATACTGTTTTTATGTAAAACATTCATCTCAAAAATATTTCTTATGCAAGACTCTTGATAGATGAGTGGCCTCATGAAATTGTCCTCTGAACACTCAAGTCAATACAGTTTGCGTCATCCTTCCCAATGTGGTATCCTTCAAACATAATGGACTTCAGTTCTAACAGTTCTAGAAGCCTTTGTTCAAGGAACCTGCCTTACTTTCAACTGCCTTGGTGAATAGGCATTCTTTCAGCTTACAATCTTTGTGTTTTAGGAATTCATGATCTGAAACACAACTTTATATATTTTTCCTGATCCAAAATTTACAACCAAAGCAAATTTCCTTCATTGATTCTATTGTTTCTGAATAGAATGGGGGAAACACATATCAGACTGGAGAAAGTAATTGTAAAAATGGTAAAATAGATCACTGGAAAGGTAGCTGTGTCAAGGGGACAGAAGGTGGTGTGGGAGAATTTTTGGAACTTGGTTCTCTCTTTCTACAATGCTTATGAATTTATGTTCCTTCCAAGAGTCTTCAATTTATGCACTCCCAAAGATTTCTTTTAAAAAAGGTACAAGCAATCTCTTGGCTAATCTCTCATGTTTTGAAAAGATGAATTTCAGCTGTTAAAAGTCAAAAGTGTGTCTATCCTGTAAATAAGAAGACTACTTAGTTTTATTTCAGTTTTCATCAGCCAAAGGATTTGTGAATAATTTGGTTTTGTAACCTAGCATTATAATTTAATCAAAGCCAAAGTAGATAGGATTACATAAATAATATAACTATTTATATGGAAACAAAGTCTCAAATAATAGAATCTCAACAAAGATGATGCAAAATTCTTCTTTGCAAAATCCTGATGTTGAACAGCTGAATTCAGTTATTTTACAAATCCTAAGTTATCTTAGTCACAAAAAGAAAAAAAATGCAAATCACAGAAACAATACTTATATTAAGTCAGTGGGATTTCTAAAATAATTAACACCCACAATTTCTAAAATAATTGCACCCTTTTGAATTTCTTAGAACTCATCTGTTTTTAAATTAAAATACTGTAAGCATAATTCTGTATGAGGCAGCATCTGTTCTTAGAGGAAACCAAACAGCATATATAAATCTTAACTACAGAATCAACTTCACGCAGGTAAGTAGTAGTTCAGGTTTATGTGATTTATTCAAAGAACCATAGTTAACTTGTGGTTTAGCATGATGATGAATTAGTCTTTTCTTTTTCAGAATTTGCTGAGGCTACAAAATTTGTAATCCAATACATCTAGAGCAGGGGTGTCAAACTCAATTTCATTGAGGGCCACATCAGAGTTGTGTTTCACCTCGGGGGGTGGGGGTGGCCAGGGTCAGCATGTCCAGCTTGACGTCACTCATATTGGGGGCGCCCGTGGTGGCCCGAGCACTCTGCCAGTGAAAATGGAGCTTTGGAGGGCTGCCCGCTGCCCTCCCAAGCTCAGTTTTTGCTGGCAGTCACCGCGGGCCAGTCCTTCACTATTTCCAGGGCAGGCCCACAGGCCAGGTCTAAGCACCCTGCAGGCCGGATTTGGTTTGTGGGCCTTGAGTTTGACACCCCTGATCTAGAGGGTACCCGATGAGAAAAGTCAGATTGGAGCATTTTTCATGTTTTCCATATTACTTGCTGCCCAACAAGTCTACAGTACAGTGACACTAATGACTAATGCAGATACAGAAATCTATTGCTCTTTAATCTTGCCCTGCTATTGTCACTAGATACAAAACAATCTTGATATGTCAGCAATGAAATGTCTCCTTTTGGTCCAGGCTGTCTCTGGTTTGCCCTTCGGTAAACTTATATTTATCCCAAAGAATTGCAAACTACAATTTCTTCTCTCACTATACTTCCATATCATCTGTGACCAAACTGAAATGTGAAACTGGATGTGAGCAGAAAATATCACTCGACAGCATTCTAGATGAACATGAATATATAAGTAGAGCCCATTTCATCTATGGCATGTCAAGATAGTCCAATTACACCAATTTTCTGGAACTAGGTGTTGCTTTGGCAAACCCATTATCATGATTTTGCATGCAAATACATGTTATGCATGTTAAAATATATTCATGGTTGCAATTTTTGAGATTTTGTTAAAAATTAACGTAAGATTCTGGAAGCCTAACAGTTGGCTGATGCTAGTTAGAACTTTCAACATTACTATTGAGTGGCAAACTACACATTACACTCATTCACATAGTTTTATCACATGTCTTTAATTTATAGACACAGACTCCAGACAACTGTTACAAATGGGCCTGTGAGGTTGAAAGACAGGTTGCCGTCGGGACAAGTAAGTCCAGCCACCCCTGTCATGTATTCAGTTTCAAGAGAGGGAGCCAAGGCTCATATCCCACACAGTGGGCTGAACTCTGCTCAATGAGAAGGGGTCCAGGGACCCAGTCCAGAGCCCCCTCCAATCCCTGCAAGAGGAGGAGGAGAACAGCAATGAGGAAGGGGGCTGTATGAATTGGTTGTGGCCTCTGAGCACATTGGGATGGATATGGGACCAGAGGTGTTTAAGCCAGAAGCCCCTAAGTTTGTTTCTCAAGCTCAGGAGCAGGGAGAAGTCCTTGGGGAACATGCAGGAGCGACCAGTGAACATTCATCACAGCAGCCAGAACCAGAGAATGAGAGACCAACCTCAGAGACCCCTGGACCTGATAAGTTCTCAGAAGACCCATTCATCCCAGCCGAGCTGAGACTGACATATGGTACTCTGGACCACAGCACAAAGGAGGTGGTACTCACTACTAGAAGAACCTCAGCAGTCCAAATGAAGCTCACTGAGACAACAAGAAAGGAGGACCCATTTCTGGAGCAAAGAATTTTGGGGAGGGAGACAGCAGTGACCAGCAAAGAATAAGGAGGCAAGAAGAGAGTAAAAGGTGGGAAAATACAGTACAGAGCTGGGAAGGAGAGAAAAGAAAAGGGAGGAAGGGCTTATCAGCTGATGCAGGTGAATGGGCAAGCCAGTGACCAGAGGGGGCGTGCCACTCAGTGAAAGATGGCAGAGATGAGCTGGTCCAGGTGAGTGGGCAAGCCAGGGAACAGAGAGGGTGCCAGACACACAGATAGATGGTAGAGACAAGCTGATCCAGATGAGTGGGCAAACCAGTGACGAGGGAGTGTGAGATACACCGGGAGACAGCAGGTGAGCTGACCAAGGTGAGTGGATGAGCCAGTGAACAGAAGGGGCATGACACACACAGGAAAATGGGAGAGATCAGCTGAACCAGGTAAGTGGATGAGCCAGTGACCAGAGGGGCACCATTCTCACCGGCAGATGGTGGAAATGATTTTATCTAGGTGAGCAGGCCAGCCAGTGACAAGAAGCAGCAGACACATCAGGGGACAGTGGTGAAAGCTGATCCAGGTGAGTGGATAAGCCAGTGAAGAGAAAGGGCATCAGACACATGGAAGATGGCGGAGACAAGCCAATCCAGGTAAGTGGGTGAATCAGTGACCAGAGGGTGTGCCAGAGGCAATGGAAGACGGCAGAGACGAGCTGGTCCAGATGACTGGGAGTTCTAGGGACCAGAAATGGCCTCAAGTGCACAGTAGATGTTGAACACAAGCTGATCCAGGTAAGTGAATGAGCCAGTGACCAGAGAGGACACCATACACACTGGAACATGACAGGGAAAAGCTGATGTAGGTGAGTGCTCGAACCAATGACCAGAAACACTGGCAGATGGCAGAGATGAGCTGATCCAGGATAGTGGATGAGCCAGTGACAACGGGGATACCAGATGCACTGGCAAGGGGAGATGAGCTGATCTATGTGAGTGGGTGAGGCAGTGATCAGAGAGGGAATCAGTTGCACTCGCAGAAAATGGAGATGAGCTGATCCAGATGATGAGCAAGCCACTGAGCAGATGGAGTGCCAGACACACTGGGAGATCTGTGGAAATGAGCTGATCTATGTGAGTGGGAGAACCAGTGACCAGGCAGGGCAAGAGATGCACCGCCAAATGGCGGAGAGGAGCTGATCTGGGTGAGTTGGCGAGCCAGTCACCAGAGATGGCAGCAGACACACACCATATGGCAGAGATGCGCTGATCCAGGTGAGTAGGTGAGCCAGTGACCAGAGAGGGCACCAGATGCACCGGCAGATGGCAGAGAGGAGTTGATCCAGGTAAATGAGTGAGCCAGTGACCAGAAGGTTTGCCAGGCACATCAGAAGATGGCAGAGATGAGTTGATCTAGGACCGTCATGGCCTCTCTATGGACATGTGAGCCGTTGCCTAAGCTCAGCTCTGCTATACATGCATGCACGCCTGCCGCTGGCCAGCTGGTCTTCGGGTCTCTGCCGCGCATGCACGGGGGTGAGGTGCGTGCAGGGGCAGGGTGCGCGTGTGGAAACATGTGCTCATGCACAGGACACATGCACAGGACATCTGTGTGCATGCATGGAGATGAATGTGTGGGGGTGCGCACACATGCACAGGGTTGGGCACATACATGGGGAACATGCATGCATTCATGGGGACAATCATGCATGGCGACGGCGCATGCACGGGGAAAGAGCATATTGCATTTTGGGATGCATGCGCATGCGCACGCTTTGGGCATTCGGTGCCGAAAAGATTAGCCATCACTGATCTAGGAGAATGCTCGAGCCAATGACCAGAGGGGGCACCAGATGCACAGCAGATGGTGGAGACAAGCTAATCCAGGTTAGTGGATGAGCCAGTGAGCCAGAGACATCTAATACAAGGTAATCTAGGTGAGTGAGTGTGTAAGTGACCAGAACAGTTTCCAGACACAGATCAGATGGTGGAGAGAAGCTGATCAAGGTCACTGGGTGAGCCAGTGACCAGAGAGGGTGCCAGATGCACAGCAGACAGCAGAGATGAGCTGATCCAGGTGAGTGGGTGAATTAGTGACCAGAGGGTGCTCCAAACACAACAGAAGAATATGGATATGAGCTGACCTAAGTGAATGCTAGAGCCAATGACCAGAGGAAGTGCCAGATGCAGTGGCAGATAGTGAAGACAAGGTGATCTAGGTGAGTGGGTGAGCCAGAGATCAGAGCAGGCGCAAGATGCAGATCCAGATGAGTGAGAGAGGAAGTGACCAGAGATGTTGCCAGACACACAGCAGATAACGGAGACGAGCTGATCTAGGTGAATGAGTAAACTAGTGACCAGAGGTGGTGCCAGATGCACCAGCAGACAGCAAAGACAAAGTGATCTAGGTGAGTTTTCGATCCGATGATGAGACGGTGCCCCAGACTCACCAGAAGAAAGCGGAGATGATCTACTTAGGTAAGTGCTCAAGCCAGTGACCAGAGGGGTCACCAGATGCACTGGCGGACAGTGAAGACAACCTGATATGGGTGAGTGGGCGAGCTAATGACCAAAGAGAACACCAGACACATGGCAGGCAGTGGAGGTGAGCTGATCCAGTTGAGTGGTTGAGCCAGTGACCAAAGAATGCACCAGATGCACCAGTGGATGGGAAAGACAACCTGATTTGGGTGAGTGGGAGATCCAGTGAATAAAGAGGGTGCCAGACAAACGACAAATAATCGAGATAAACTGAGCCAGGTGAGTGGGCAAGCCTGTCACCAGAGAGGGTGCCAGACACACCACAGACAGCAGAGATGAGCTGATCCAGGTGAGTTGGCAAGCCAGTGACTAGAGAGGGTGTGAGGCAGACAGCAGAAGGCAAAGCCGAGCTGCTCAGGATGAGCGGGTGAGGCAGTGATCAGATACCAGACACACTAGGAGACAGTGGAAAAGAGCTGATAAGGTAAGTGGGTGAGCCAATTAACGGAGCGGGGGGCA
>JANHFL010004280.1:30884-42282 GCA_032468155.1 Oxyrhabdium leporinum
CACCAGACACACAAGGTATAGGTGAGTCGGCAAGCGAGTGATCAGAGGTGGTGACAAATGCACCAGCAGATGGCAGAGACAAGCTGATCTGGGTGAGTGGGTGAGTTAGCAACTATAGAGGGCACCAGATGCATGACTGACTGTGGAGAGAAGCTGATCCAGGTGAGTGGGTGAGCCAGTGACAAGAGAGGGTGCCAGACACATGGCAGACAGCAGAGCCAAGCTGATCCAGTTGAGTGGATGAGCCAGGGACTAGAAGGGGCACCAGACACACCAGGAGACAGTGGAGAACAGCTGATCTGGGTGAGTGGGTGAGCCAGTGATAAGAGGGGGCACCAGACACACAAGCAGATAGTGAATGATATAGGTGAGTGGGCAAGCTAGTGATCAGAGGAGGTCACTAACGCACCAGCAGATAGAGAGAGGAGCTGATTTGGGTAGGTGGGTGAGCCAGTGACTACAGAGGGCACCAGACACATAGCAGGCAATGGAAATGAGCAGATCAAATGAGGGGGGGCAGTGACCAGAGGGTGCTCCAGATGCACCGGAAGAGAGCGGAGACAAGCTGATCTAGCTAAGTGCTCAAGCCAGTGACCAGAGGGGGTACCAGACGCACTGGGAAATGGCGAAGACAAGATGACCTAGCAGGAGAGTAGGAAATTATCTTGTGATGCACATTCCTACCCACTTGTGATGGAATGAAGATACAGCCTAACTTTCACCAGTTGTGTCGCTGTATAAAGGGAAAAGCTTTTGGAAGAAAGCAGACATTTCATCCCACATACTCAGGTCTGTTCACATGAGGTCAATTTACCAGACACTTTACAGGGCATTTTGATGCCATATTGAAAGTGGAGGTTTGTCACATAGATACATGTTAGTCAGTGATACATGTTATTCATGTATCTTTCCTTATTAGTAAAGACAGGGTATCAATGCTGAAAAAAGTCACAAAAAACTTTTCCTGGCTGTTCGGTGAGCAGAGTAGTCTGAAACTGGATTGATTTCTTCAAGGTAAGCTCTCTTTCTTCTTAAATAATTTCAGAGAACCCTTTCATTGGCCAAAGTATGCCAGGTTTACTGGCTTAATGCTGATATAAAATTGCGTAAGTTCTTCACTAGCTCAAATGACAGTAATTTGATATGCCACAGTATTGGTTTCTGGCCAAATTCTGACTGAACTGAATTTATAAAGAAAAGCATGGGTCTTTCCTCATCTTATGTATTTAACTTCTTAACTGTTTTTAATCAAAAACCAGATTGAAGTCATACAAAATCAAGTTAGAGTTAGAGTTATGAATAGCTGCCATGCAATCATAAATGAAACAATATTGCCATTTTTTTGGAGAAGGTTGCTGCTGTTTTTGATTATTTCCATCTTGTCTACTGTAGCATTGTGGGCATAGTGTTAACTGTGGAAAAGAGACACTTCAAGAAAAATGATGCCCCAAATTTCTTTAGAAACCTTTAATATCCTTTAATATCTCTGTTCTTTTTCAGAATGTTTGTTTGAGGGAAGTACAATTTATTATTGAACTGCTGATTCAACAACTCTCCAGACTGGATATTATCCAGTATCAGGTCTTTGCTGTTTAGCTGGTTTATGTCTCTCTCTCTCTCTCTACCCAACTTTTCTGGTTAGAGTAAGGTATTCTTTTAATTCTGTTGGGGCTTCTGGAGATATTCTTTTCTTTGGATTCAATAACTGTGTTCACATCTGTTCACAAGTCAAGGAGAAGATATATGCACAAAGGAAAGGATATACAGCTTTCCTCCTTCATTCAGTTTCCTCTGTTTATCAAAAGATATTATTAGCTTATAAGATAGCCACAATATATACTGTAATTTATATATAAAATTAGGTCAGTACTCTTCCTTCTAGTAATATGAATTATACCCTGTGCAGTATAAGAGACTAAACAAATTTTAAAATGGACTTCATAAATTAAAATTGGCTAAATAAGATCTCATTTTGTGTTTTCTCTAGAGTATTTTTGATAAACCAGCTTTACAATCTCCCTGGACATTATGGAAATAGAAAAGGTACTTCAGAAATTAAAAATGATGAAATATAACAACCACTGTTTAAAGATATGAAAATTGGATAACTATATATATTATTATAACTATAACTATATATATTATTGATTGCAGCTTCAAAACAGGCTTGCTTTAATGAGCAACATCCAGACAACCAAATAAAGTAAGTTTCATTCTAAAGGAGATGAGTGCAATTGCTTGATTTCACCCCATGAGACGATGAATGAATTAATAAATGGAGGAAGAGGAGGTCATAGTGGAAGAGGAGGAGGAGGAGGAAGAAGAGGAGGGGGGAAAGCATCTCCAACATGGCCAGGCAAGTCAACAATGCCAATTTTACCTGTAAAAATGATCTATTACTGCTGTTTCTTATAGGCAAGACTCTCTGCTCCTCACCCAGTCTTAGCACTCCAACTAATCACCATAAGCTAATTTTTTCTGCGTGGAAGATGATGTTAAAGTGCACATTTTAATTAAAATATGAAAACAAATAAAGTTAATCTAGCCATTATTTGACAAAAGGAGAAAGCCTTAGGAACATATAAGAGATTATAAGAGAAACATATATTAATTCAGTCTGAAAGACCAAGACTCTTGTTAGATTTAAACACTTTTTAAGAAAAGATGCTGAAACTGCCCAATCTAATTTGGAAGGAAAAACATTCACATGGGAAATCATTTCTCAAATATTCTTCCATTCCTTACATGAAGCCCGTTTTTTACATACGGTACAGAATTCTGTGATTTACAGTTCCTGAGATTTGAAGAGTTACGTATCTCTTATTTAGTAACTTATGAAACATATCAGAGAGCGGTAACAGCATCACAGGATTAGTCCCCCAATTGTTAACCAACAGTGGATCTTAAGAAAGTGCACCCTTAACAGATAATCTTCCTTCTTCATCTAGCACAGGGGTGTCAAACTCAAGGCCCTGGGGCCGGATCCGGCCCACAGGGTGCTTAGATCTGGTCTGTGGAGCCATCCTGGAAACAGTGAACGACCAGCCCGCAGTGCCTCTGCCAGCAGAAACTGAGCTTGGGAGGGCAGCGTGTGGCCCTCCTGAGCTCCGTTTTCACTGGCAGAGTGCTCGGGCCACCACAGGTGCCCCCAATATGAGTGACAGTAGCATACGAGCAGCAGGGGAGAGGATGATTTCACATGTGCAGCCTATCTCCTGCACCAATGATGTTTTGCACGCTCTCCTGCTGCTTATGTGAACTGGTTCCCAATAGGCTGTGGACTGGTACCAGTCCTCAGACTGGAGATTAGGGACCCTTATTCTACATAACTTCCTGATCTGACTTAAAATAAAAAAAATGCGAGACAAGCATTGATTCTGCAGCATAGATATAATTAGAAAAAACAGGTGTCTTCAGATTTTGGTGTTCTCCCGCTTCCCCCCACAAAAGTAAAAAATAGCTTTAATGGTAAGGGACACTGGGAAGTCTTAAATGTTCATAGGTTTCCACCACTGTTAAAAATGGTGCCTATCCTTGTTATAAATTCTTCCTATAGCTCTCCAGGAGAGGATTTATAGAATTTTATACATGTTATATTCTTCTTAAGAGCTAAAATACATTCGGTGCAAGAAATGTCATGCAAAATCTTAGCACATCACAACCCTCTTAATTTGCAACTAATTTCCAATTTACTACAAGCCAAACTCACTTTTTCTTTGTTTTGTCCTCCTCAAATGCATATCTACATTGATTGAGTGAACATATAATGTAAGTAAAGAAGGAGCGAGTGCAACAGGTAGTATGTCTAATTAAGAATGAAAGCACAGGGAAATGTATACTCTACTGAAAACAGAGGTTCAGAGAAAAGGAGAAAAGGCAGAATGTGTAAAATATTTTGCTGCTTGCAATACGCCAGTACTGGTTTGTAGCCAATGTTTTGCAATTCGGAGTTAAGTAACCCATAGCAGATGTAACAGAAATCCTCTTGTGGTTGAGCTCAGAATTTTCCCCATGTATTGATACATACTACCTATCTTCTTAATAGAAAAAAGACACCACCGAATAGAAAAATCAGGTGGCAAAGAATTAAGATAGTGATAAATGAAATAATTTTCATTGGATTATATTTGCATATTGTTGACTGAGATATTGTTTTTCATTTGCAATTGATAATAAATTGAATCCTTTGGTATTTTTCTAAAGATTTGGATTTGAGAGTACTGTAATTCATAAAATGAAGAGAGAAAGAGGTCTTCCTTTTCTCTTTTATTCCACCAGGAGTTCATCCTAATTTTGTAGAAGATTCAACCGTCATGAAAAAATTCCAAGTCCGTCCAGAGAAAGTAAGTAGAAAACAAGTCAAGCATTAGATATTGGAACATGTGTTGGATTCAAGGACCATTTCTTTTTATAGGCATATATATGTAGGAAACTAGAAGTAGTCAGTGGATAGAAAATAGTAATTTGGACTGGAAAAGTGACTTTTAAAAAATGATAAGGTGCTTTTTGGTATAAGATTCTTTTTCCCTAGGATGTTTAATGAATTTTATTTTATTTTAGCAAAGCTGGGCATGAGAAGGAATCCCATGGGAGAGAATTACAAAAAATATGATGGCTACAGATATTGTTAGTTCATTTTCTAAACCTTGCTATAGATAGTCACTTCTCTGATCTACAAGAACCGGGAAGAATGTGTTTGGATATGGTAGATCTATAGAACTTAGATTTATGGATGAGCATTTTAATCTCCTATTAAATTAAGAATGTAATGACAGAATGCATAGTGTACTTCTGTAACCTGTAAATGGGAGGTGAGGTGGGAAAGGACTGACTTACCCAAATTAAAATGGCCCTGAATTTAAGTATCCCCTCCAACAGAAGTGAAGCTATAGATGCTCCTATGCTCCTGTACTCTTAGTAAATGCAAGTTGTCCCTTCCATTTTATAGATAAAATTTGGTGGTGGAAATATTTTTCTTTTCTAGTAATAATATATATTCCTTGCTTACATACCACTTTAAAGAAATATACTAGTTTTCTCCTTACTGCAATACTATGGTTGAGTTCACACATTGTAGTCAACACTATTGTGTGGTTAGCTATAGGTTATTGAATAAACTACCATCGTCTGGATTCACTCAGTACATTATATTAAGCCATAGATTACAGCAATCATAGTACATATTACTAGGTTATGTAAATGAGGCCTATTTTTTTTCTGCATAGAAACAGAAATAAAACAGTGATTAAAGCACAACATATTTCAGTAAAATCAAGAGGCTGTTGTCTTTACTGTTCTATGGGATTTTAATTTTATATATTTGAAAGCCAAACTGTTGGCCCATTAGGCCTGAGCTGCAGTAATGGGGACAGCCAGTAGATGGCAGCAAAGAAATTCAGAAAATTGTGTTTTTGCTATCATTTAATGATCATTGGGATTTTTACAACCCAAATCTGGTAACCCTAAACCAGGGATGTCAAACTCAATTTCATTGAGGGCTGCAGCTGACCTCAGGGGGCTGGGCGAACGTGGGCAACTGCATGGGTGTGGCCAGCTTCACACCTCTCCCCAAACTGCTGGCATATTTTCTCTTTGCATTGGGTAGACCGGCCTGAAGCCATGCTGACCCGATGTCTCCTCTTCCCATTGGGTAGACCGGGACAAAGCGATGTGGGCCAGACCTTTACATTTTCCAGGACGGCCCTCAGGCCTTGAGTTTGACACCCCTGCCCTAAACTGTGAAATGTTTTCTGGGCAAACTAATCATCAAGCTTGGGAAAGAGTCCTTTAGAAAGGTAGGTCAATGTAGTATTATCTCTTTAGAAATTCAGACTATGTTTTCTGTGGGGCTGAGATCTGATTTTGTACTGCATAACACAACAGCATCATGAAAAAGGCACAGTGTGTAATTCCTGGCATAACAGGATGGGGACCATGTTCCTAGTGAGCCACATTTCAAATTAAATTCTGACAAGAGAGAGGGTGTTTCAGCCAGGGTAATAATTACTGTTTTCACTCTGTGAGGAGGAAGCTGAACATGGAAACAATGTGGAGTGTTTGCATTCAATGTTCTGCTTTTTCAGCTTCAGCACTGCACTTGTGATTCTTTTGAGAAAGTGAGGGATGCAGGGCTTCTATTGAACCCATCTTGTTAGCAGGAATAAAGAATAACCCTGCGCATGTACAGAGTGAATGTTCTACATCACTAAGTAAACTGAACTATCAGTGACTTCTTATACAGATATTTTAATAAGTGTAGATTATCCAGATGCTGTACTAGTGTCTGATTCTTTATTTTACAATCTAAGACAAAAAAATAAATATTGCATGCAGTGGCAGAAATAGATATTTTACTTAAAAAAATGAAGCACTCTATAAATGTGCAATTTAGAGGCTAACTGCCATCTGTTTCTTTCCTTTTTGGGAAAAAAACCCCTCCTAGATTAAACACAATGCACTTGCTGCTGCATCTCATTAGCACCACTTGAGGGAATTCAGAAGAGGATAAACTATGCCATTTTAAAGGGTGAGCACTCCAATGCACCTTGTCTGAGGTTTCTTTCTTCTATTTTCCAGGATAAAGTCTTCATTTTAAAGAATTATTTTGCATTCATGACAGGGAGCCAAACTGGGAACAAAAACTTCGCTTCATCATCGTGCAGCCAGGATATGCTGAGCGGATGGCCTGTCGCAGGAAAAATGCAGTTTCTGGTAAATGCAGACCCCTGCAGTCAAAGATTTTTAAGATGATGCTTTTTTTTTTTTGGTGCTCTGTATCAGGGTTTTTCAAAGTTGGCAAGTTTAGATGTGTGGATTTAAGATGTGTGAATTGATGGTTGGGGAATTCTGGAAGTTGAAGGCCACACATCTTAAAGTTGCCACCTTTCAAAAATACTGTTCTACATAGTCACCCACTGGCAAGGATCCTTATTATTTGACTGGTTTATAGTGATGCTAGACATCACTTAATTTACAAGTGACTTAAGTGAATTACTTTTGCCTGAAGTTTTATGAAGCATAGCTACAATGGGTCTCGAGGAAGGAGCAGGAGATGCTCCTGTATTCTGTGTAGGGCTGATAGAGAATATGAAGAGTGACATGATTCCTGTGTCTTAATTTCAAGTGCACAATATCCAAGTATTACAAAGATATCAAAGAAGTCCCCCCCAGATCTGAGCAAATTTCAAAACCAATTTAATCAGTGTAAAAAGTCCAGGCATCCCATGCATATTGTCTTCTATGCTTTGAATTCCACGGGATAATTACAATTCAAGTTGAAAACTGAACAGTACCTTCTTTCTCTTCTCTTGCAGCTGTTGGAAATGGAGAAGTGAATAAATCTCAATCCAGACTATGTACTTATCGCAATGCCAAGACCAGAGTGAATGCTTGTTTACTTTCTTAGAATTAGTTACTGACTTTTGGAGAAAGAGGATTCAAAGAGGGGTGGTATGAATTATTCTCTGTGAAACATGCTTTCTATGATATCCCCAAATGGAATTGTTTATTCGAGGAAAAATGACAATTATCATAAAAATAGACAAAGTAGCACTTCTTTCACATGCACACACACACACACATCACTCTTTAGTCCAAATTTAATTTACAGACCCCATTCATGTGTAAAGGAAAAGAAGAAGGTTAGTTTTTTTTAACCATGTGATTGCAACTCTCCATTATTGTGGAGTAATGTTTGCTTGCTCCATATATGGTGGCAGGGACGGTCAGCTTTTCCCACTTTAGAGGGGAAGAATCCTCTCCCAGCTTCTACAGAAAGGATTGGAAAAACAGAAATAACATATCAAATTTCCTTTTGCAGATTTTTCAACATAAGCCTTCATGACCATTGGTGATTTGGGACTTGTAGTTTCCGTGCATCCAGACAGTACAGAAATAGATAAGGCCTTTAGGTCTCTTGCTCACTAATTGAATAAAAGGAGTCAGTACAATTGTATCAAAAGGAAAGTCAGAGGTCATTGCCTGCTCTTTCAGTATTTTCCAAAATAAAGTGAATCATTTGCTTCCCAAAACAAAATGATTGCAACTACTATAAAAATTTAAAACATTATTTCTATCTTTTTGGTTTACCTTTTCTACGTTTTTCCAAATATCCAGACACTGAAACAAATGGAAGGTCTTGTGCTGCAATTGGAAGAAACTGATGACCTGGAAGGAGAAAGGACGTAAAGAACAAATCATTTTTTAAAGCACTGTGAAATAATCTCCTACTGGATAAAAATACATAGTAATTTATGATTGTAGGTTTAGCTTATGTGAATATAGAAATTAGTAGTTTACATTAATTAGATTAAACTGGGATACAAAATAGTTAAACTGGGATACAAAATAGTTAAACTTCATTGAAGCATTTTAAGTTATTTGAGTTTCTTTTCTTTGGTACAGTCAGAAGGATGAATAGAACATTATGGATTGTTTATTTAGTAGAACATGGAACATTAATCAGTTAAGAAAATCATCTGCTTTTACCATTAAGAAAATTAATGCTGCAGTGCAGACACTTCTGTTCAGGATTTCAGGCAGTCAGCCATACTTCTGTTTAGGATAATGTTATTTCATTCCCTCCATCTATTCCCTCCCAACAATCACAAATATCTCTTCATTGGGCTATCTTATATTTTTCTCCACATATTTTAACTACAATTAAGCTCCACAAATTTAAAATCCAACATAGCTGCCAGATCTTAGTCAATCTCATAAATTCATAAAAACCCAGCTGTCATCCTACTTGTAGGAAATTATTAATATTCATTTCAGGCTTTTATGTGAAACACAATTATGTATTAGTAGTGGCAAATGTATAGAATTTTTAATCAATTTAAAACAATTGATGAGACTGAGCTATTTTGAATGTCCTATGAGAGGAACTGGATATAAAATAAAAGTACATAATAAATATATATAGTCACGTTGGACCTAAATATATTTTAGGATTGCTATTTCAATTGCATTTATTACACTTACTAAATTTAGAAAGACAAGTTCATAGTTGTTTTATTTTTTGCTCAACATCAGCTCTCTTATAAGCATAACCTAACTTCCAAGAAGGGCTATACAACAAAGCTCCCCAACCTTTCCAGCTTTGTGTACCAGCGGGGGGAAGGGTTAGATGGGATAGTTCCACATCCACCACTTGCACAAATGGAGCACATGCACACACACTAGCCACTGCTCACGCAAGTGGGGATGAACATGTACACTCACCCACGACTTCTGCAGCCCAGTTCCAAATGGCTCAAAACCCGGAAGTGGGCCATGGCCAGGGAGTTGGGGATTCCAGCTACAGAAGATCTTTAGAAATAACTCTTTGGATACATGCTGAAAGCTTTATGGATGTAAATTCATTATTAGCAGTAGACCACAAAGTTGAGATCAAGATTCTTCAGTTATGACAGACATAGGTTTACTCCAGTTTGGAGCTGCCTTAAGATATTTTCTCAGGCTTCCAACTCTCACTCTAGGTTAGGAATGACTAAACATTGATCTATTTAAGAATCCTATGTATGTTGATATTAATGAACACCTGACAATTGCTAGTTTACACCATTATAATACTTCAATCCTGGCTACATTCATTGGTTGATGTTTCCTACATTTTAACAAATACTACAAATAATTGAAGAATAATTAATTTCCTCTCTTTAGTTCCCATATGCTCATTTCTACATCACAGTAGTTAACAGAACCCATAGCACTGATTTCAAAGGATCAGATGGAGTGAACTGCAAAGCAGGCAATTATCCAACTGTCAGCTATTTACAATGATTACCAAGAGCTCTTGGCATCAAGGACCAGTTTGGCACTGGGCAATATGAATCATCATTTCTCAGCATGACACAATAGGCAATCATGTTACTCACAGCATTATCTGAAGGCCTTTGGGCTACTGGAGAAAAATTAACATGGAAAAGACTGGGAAATCTACATAATACTCTGTCCAGTCCAGAAATGTTATCTGTAAAGAGACTAAGAGCTTCTTTGCACAATCTGTTGCAGGGAATTATCTTGTTTCCAAAATGTCATAGCACTATTACTTAGAACAAAGTATGTCCTTTGCTTATTCAAACTGATGCTGTGAGAGTACATCATCTTTTGTTTCTTGCCTTCAGTTTTCCTAATTTTGTAAATGTACTGTTGTCTCCCTCCCTCCCAATTGCTATAAAATTATGTCTTGTTAAATTTCTGTATTTCCTTATTTATTGATTCAGATATGTCACTATAGAAATTACTTGGGAAGCTACTGAAGAATTATATCATTAAATAGAACAGCAGGATACTAAAAACATAATACTAAAAACCAGTTATCTGCTAAAATAACTAAGAAAAACAAGACATCGGGCACAAAAATCATGCATTATTTTTACATGAACTTTTTTTAAAGTATTTATTTGACACCAAGAAGACTATGGGTGAGACCTGTATTAGTGATGATTGGATAGATACATTGTGTAACTTAAAATATTTATACCCAACAAATTCCAGTAATTTCAATGGGTGTACTCCAAGTCTAACTAAATTGGGATTTAAAATTAGAAAAAATGGCATTTGGAAAACTTTATTGCGAAATTGTCTATAATGTTATACTCCTTTTTTAAGCCATTTTAAGATAGTACGGTGAACATCATATTACCACAGTTCAAAATTAATTAATAATTAATTAATCAAAATTGCTCGCCTTGTCTACTGTGAAAATCCAGATTCTGGCTTTTCCATTTCTGAGCTTTCTTTTATGTTGCATAACACACAAAAGATTATATACAAGTCTCCTTTTCTTCACTGTTGATTAAATTCAATTAATAGCATTTATGATAAAGACTGGTGCATCTGCCAGCCTAACATTACCACAGTTCAAGGCACAGACTATTTCTGATTAACATTTTGTGTCTTCCAAGTGTTTATAACTTTCACCATAACACAATATTGTCCATTCTTGCTTGGATTGATGAGATGGGCAATATAATCCAAAATATCTAGAGGATATCATGCTGGGAAAGACTGGCTTAAAAAAAAATCATTGCCATATCTTAGAAAGAAAAAGTACTTACCAGCTGAACATTTTATAAGTATTGTATATAAAAATCTACAATAAAGCAGAATAATATAGAGGTAATCCTTGAGTTATGATGGCAGCTGGGGCCATAATTTCCTTCGCTAAGCAATACACCCATAAAATGATGTCATGTGACCATGCAACATAGAGATAACACTCCCACAGTCCCAGTTGCTATCATAACTCCAGGACTCCCAGATAATTAAGCAAAGATGTCACAGGATGTGATGTGATAATAGACAAGATTCCTAGGCAAGAGCTAGGAATGGGCAGGTGCCATAATATATGTAATTTGGGCAGGTGGATGAAAAAGCAGTGTAAATGGAAATG
>JANHFL010004280.1:46237-61433 GCA_032468155.1 Oxyrhabdium leporinum
AAATTGAAATAATTTAGGACAAGAAAATAAAAATATTAGAGTGCGGGAAGATGAATAAAATAAATAATATAGTATGGGAGGAATATTCTTGTAGGATTGTATCCTAAATAAAATGATATAAACAAAAAACAATATGAATGTGAAAAGTCAGGTGATCCTAAATTCAGAATTTCTTTTAAGCACATTTTGAATTTGAGATATTTGCTAGGAACATTCTCAGCCAGCCAGACGTTATGGGTGTAGCCAATCACACCATTTATCTTCACCATAGGGCAAACTGGTTACTTTATTCCCTACCATCCTGTTCTCTTGGGCAGGTGAGTCTTTTTTCTAGTAAAACACTATAATATTATTTTTATTTTCTAAGAATGCATCAGGGCCTATATAGGGCCAGGGGAAAAAAATGGAAATAAAGGTTGTTTGGAGTTCGGCACTTTCTTTTGCAGCATGCTAGCTTCCCAAACATTATATTATACCTTTTAATTAAAAAAAAAACTAAAGAAAACTTCTATTATATATTCAGGTGGGGAATAGAACTTGGTGGACAGGTGCCAAAAGAGGTACCAGCAGGCAACATTGGTCATTTAGTTATAATATAATCTATAGCTCCATTCTGACCCCCCTCAGATCTCCTCTGCTGCCCAGTAGCATTCAAACAACAGGGTTTTATAGATTAAATTGTGCATAAAATTTAAAAAAAAAAAGCAAAACAGCAACAGCCTTAACTGTTTGATCTGAAATAAGGAGTTGGAAGCATAAGTACAACTTTATTATGGAATGTAGAATAAGACTCTATACTTGTAAATAATAAAACAATGCTGAAAGAAAGACAAAGCTGCAGAGTATAGACAACTTTGCTTTAATTTTGAGTATATATATACTTCCAAACTGGATACACTAGAAATTGGCAATGCAACGTAAGATGCAGAGAAATATACTAATTACTGTCAAAATGACCCTGTACAGCCTTATAATGCAAAAAAAGCTTTATACATTACAAATTTCCATTAATGTACACAAACCTTGACAGTGTGATATTTGAATATGATACAGCAAGTTAAAAGAAAAAGGGAAAGCAAGAAAGGTGCTGATAATCTAACCAACTGAAAACAAGAAGCCAGCCTATTTTAAGGAGTGCATAGTGGGGAAAAACAGGTACAAAGTGAACTGTTGGTACAAACATTAAGTTTTTTTTAACAAGCAAAAGGTATATTAGTGAGCATTCCTAGTTTTAGCGTCAAACAGCGGACCAATTCTTGGGTATGCAAGGGCTTTGATAAATACTGTATATTTTTTTCTTAAAAAAATAAAAACACCTCAAAATCTTTTTTTTGTCTTCAACAGAAACAATGCATAATTAACTATCCAGAAATAATTCAGTGGTCAAAGTGCTAAATAAAGCTGCCCAATTATATTAAGCATTACTATGACAAACAAATACAAAAGGAAACTGGTTAAACCCAAGGCATTAAATTGCTCATAGCATCATAATACTTTCATTCCTTGAAATCCCTTATGCATATTGCACTATTTGGTTTACAGAAAAAAATGTTTATAACATTCCTATGCATGCGTAGCTTACTTGCTGACACAATACTTATTTTCTTTTCTTTTTTATAGGGCCACTTATTGTTTGGAAGTTATTTTAAAACACCTTGAATATATTTAGTTAACTGCAGTAGCCACTTGTAGGAAGAAATCTCCATATTTTTTTTGCCACAAATCGTTAACATTCTAAATTATTATGCTCCCTAATGAATGTGGTATTAACTTTATTTCTTCCAAAATCATCAGTTGAAGAGATTTATCAAGCTTATACTTTAATGGCAACTGTAGCTGAATAATTGCTTCAAGATTACTCCCAAAACAAGTTTCCCAAAACTCCAGAGCTTAAGAACTGATGCATAAATTTAATCACGGCCAAAGTATGCTGTCTGGAATGGAAGAAAGCTGTAATCCAACATGCATGGAAGGTACTGGGTTGGGGGAGGCTGGATTAGATAATTGAGCTCAAACTTATTCACTATTTGGCAATGATGTTGCAGCCACATTCTGGGTAAGAGAAATTGGCCAGATCATTCATTTATTGTAAAATCCCACCTGTACTATTAGATCACCATTACTGTTGCACAGCTGGATCTGCCACTGCTCTACTCCCATATGATAAGAGTACTACGTAGCTTTCATATCTCCAATCACATCCCATTCTTTACTAGTCTTCTGCTGCCAGGCTTCAGGACTCATGAGGTTGTTAGGTTGCACAGGAGCCCTATTCCTCAAGATATGCATCACTGGAAACAAGTAAAGGAGGGGGCTATTAATGGCCCTTTTCCCATGACACTTATCTGGCCACGGGATTAACTGACATAGCAGCCAGACACGAGGACTTAGAATTAGCCATAAACAAGTTTGCAAAGAATAAATTAAATCCCTCTGGTTAGCCATGTTGCCACTGACCATGGGCTTAATTAACATGGATCTTGCCTAGGATAGAGATGAAACTCTGTAAAAGGTTTTTTCCCCCCTAGACATTCCATCTATAGGGCTGATTTGGTTTCCATCCTCTTGTGACTGCATAGCAGAAAGAAAAAGCACAAGTGGGAAATGGATAAAAACATCCTTCTCTAAATTTATTTTTTCACTCTGATGTAAGGTGAAAAAAAGGAAAAGCAGAAAATAATAGTCTTCTGGCTCCCTCAGCAACAGCAGAATTTAAAACATTGGTTCCCAGCCCATGGACCGATCCATCCTTGATTGTTGCTTGCGCACGATGGATGATGAGTGTAACTTGGCACATGGATGAGGTTAATCATGTCATGGGAACAGGAACAGAAACTCAGCCTTCCTCTATTTTATGTCTTCAGGGTGTCTTATGTCTTCCACCACCAAGCAGCCTCTACCAGCACGATGAACGGCTGGGGAAGGCTCCAAGAAGTGATGCTGATTATTGCATAGTATTGCAATGCCACTTCTGTGGCACTGCAATGTCACAGTTAGTTTATCACATTATACCAACCTTATCTTAATCATTCTTTTGATGAATAGTTCCCAACATTTCTGAAAGTATTTTTATCAGAATTTAGTGCAATAAACAGGGTCCCAAAATTTCTTAGATTTATAACAATGACTTATTTTACCGTAACAGTTAGCCAAATATGGCCCTATGTTGGTTAAACTTCGTGAACTTTCATTATTTTGACTATGCTTATATTAATTCAGCATTATAAATGGCTAGTATTTAGGCTTTCTCCTTCCTTGTTCTCTGTTGTAAGATTTTTGAACACCTCCCTCATATTTCTTTAGTGGGGAAAACATTTATGATAGTGTTTTATAATAAATGTTCAGTGCATGGGCATTTTAAAAAAATCTTAGGAAATGTTAATATTTAGATCAACCACTAGGAATGCAACATTTGCTTCTACTGCAATAAAGTGCAATATTTATGTCATTTTAATGACTAAAAATAAGAGCCTTAAGAAAATATAAAGTTACCTTCCTAGAAGAGTATACTTGAGTAAGCATTAGCAAATGTTATAAAGGAATACAAATAACGTGAAGGGGATAGAACACAAAGTTGCCAGTATAGCTGACTACTTGGACATATAAAAGAGAATTCTATAATTAAACAGCACCTTTTCTCCTTCCATTTGAAAGAACTTGCACTTACTTTTCAAATGTACATATTTTTCAGTAAAAAAAAGAAACATTATCTTTGATATGTTTCTTACTTTTACTTTTTTTTGCTAGTGAGAAACATACTAGTGCAAGACTCAACCACTGTGCAAAACCTGCCTTTATTTAGTCTGAGCCCTAATGCCCAGTATTTAAGAAATCTTTCCTTTTTAAAATTCCTTCTTCTGGGTTTAATCACTTCTAAATGTGCATCCTTGCCCTCACAAACTAAACTAAGCACTGCATTCAGACAAACTGAAAATGTTTAGATGGGATTTTGTGGCCTGAGGGCCATTTGCTATATTTTTCTGTAGTCGCCCTGCATCAAATTTGAATAGTGCACATATTTTCGAATCAGATTTTTTTTTCTTTGTTGACTAGAAGAAGTGAGTTGGCAAAATGATCAAGCTTCTGCCTCCAGTTATCTGACCAAGGAAAGCAGCAATTTAAATGTAATTTGTTTTGTCCAGTCTAAAACAAATGCCTTATCAAATGTACCTTGCTCTTGGGTATTTGTATCCAAAAGTATTTTAAAAAAGGACCAAGTCACATGAATGTAACCAAAGAATCAAATTGGGGGCATGTATGTAACACACTTATTGTTTATAAATCTAGCTGCCTTCTCATACATCACTGTTATGTATTCAGGACTGCTTTAAACGTTATCTTTTTTCCTTCATAGAGATAATCACATTGACTGCATTATTTCAAGGGTAATAGGAGTGGGGTTTTTTTGCTGGGAAGGGTCAGAACATGAATAAATCCAGAGCAGCAGGTATGAAAACTTGGCTACCCAAATGTGTACACAGAGAAAAGCCCTTCATATTACATGTGTACATGCACTGGCCATACAGAATATCTCCATGTAAGAAAAAAGTTACTATATGAAATAGCATCCCCTTGCAAGGCTAAAGTAATTTCCCCTCTTCTGCTTTTGCCCTGATCATCAAACTCTTAAGATGTGAGATTAACCTAGCCGCTATTAACATAGCAAATTCCCAGCAGGACTGACTGCCATGCTATTTCTTCTTGATTGCTGTTCTTATATTCCATAACTGAGCAGTAAGAGAAGCAGGCATGGTGAGCAAGCCTGGACGAATGCAATGTTTCACAGGGGTGGGGCTACAGCTCAGTGGTAGAGCACATGCTTTGTACGTATAAAAATCCCAGATTCAGCCACCAGCATCTCTAGTTAAGAAATCTCAGGAAGCAGCTGCTAGAAATGACTTCTATCCAAGACCCTGGAGGACTGGTGTCAATCATAATAGACAATACTGGGCTTGATGGACTGTCTGATGCAGCATAAGGCAGCTTCTTAAGTTCATATTAAATAAGCCAGTACAAAAGGATGTGCAAAAGCAATGCCATGGCACACAGATTCTTTTTTAGAAATGCTCAGTTTCACAACCCAAAGCCAAATGCATCAAAGGGTCATCTTAGCTAGTGCTGACTGCCATTAAGGACACTCTTGTTCAGCTTAAAAGAGACAAAAATGTTTCTCAGGTGAGAGAGTACGGAAACATGCCTCTGAAAGTAGAAATATGCGGGTCATCTGTCTGAAGGTTTAACAAAGCAGCCTTCATGGCCACATATTAAGGAGACATGTGGCGCCATTTTCTTTGCTGTATCTTACCACTAACGATATATTGTACAATTCGCTGGGCAGCCAAGCTCTTGGATCTATGGTTTGAAATAAAAACTGCTTGGAGTCTGGTGGGTGTGTTGGAGGTGGGGTGTGGAGGATTTTTGGTAGAGAGGAGGCTGTCCTAGAGAGCTTCTGCTCTTTCTGTTAGTCCGAGATAGGCAAGGAAGGAGTGCTTCGGTGAAGTGTCATCCAAGCGTAGGGTCTGTGGTTGAGGTGAATGGAATGTGATTTCGAAGTGGTTTTGGGGAAAAAACATGGTCAAAGGAATGAGGTGGGCAAACTCAGAGTTCCGGTATTTATCAAAGCACAGGGAAGTGCCGTTTATGGTCAAGGCCCTCAGCGCCAGGTTTGACTCTGTCCCGCCACTTTGAGCGGCTGACATGGCCACTGTCTGTAGAGCATGGGAGGCTGACATCACTGAGAGAGGGGACAAGAGGGTGCGGGAACTGTTGGCCATGAGCAGGGGGCTGGCTTCCTTGGAATTCACACCCTGCCCCCTTTTTTCCTCTTCAGAGCAGTCTCCATTTTGATGTTTCTTCACATGGCGGCTGAAGACAAACGGGTGGGTGGTCTTGAAGAGGCACTCTTCGCAGCTGAAGGTCTGCCGGGGCGCATGCTTGAGTTTCTTGTGCAGGTTGAGATTGTCTTTGCGTTTACAGCTGTAGCTGCACTGGTCACAGTGAAAAGGGCGTTCCCCTGTATGCACACGCACATGCTCTATCAGCTTGTTGGCAGTCTTTGAAAGATAGCCACACTGATCACACTTGTAGTGGTTGCCAAGGCGATGCTCTCGAACGTGCATTTCCAGCTCGAGCTGATTGGCTTTCACTGCTTGGCAGATCCGGCACTTGTACTCCATTTTGTAGTGGGTTTTCAAATGGCATTCCATTGCTGCTGGACGGTTTGTGGAATAAATGCAGAAGGGACACCTGTGAAAATGCAAGATATAGATTGATACATGGATCTAGATCAGCTGGGAGCAACTTACACCACATATAGAGTTCCCAGAACCTTTCTGTGTCTCTTAGAGTGGGCAGGGGTGACTTCTATAGCATGTTTTTAGTTTCTTTAGGGATGACAAATTTGGTGACTAAAGCTTTGCAGAAATTTAAGCCACTCACTTCACTATTTTACTCTTCTCTCTGTACAATCAGACTGATTTTTTTTCTCCACTTTGGGAGGGACGGATGAGGGGAAAAATGCTTGCTGTAAGGCCCTGAAAGGATCAAGTTCCAAATGATCAAACCACGACAAAATGATGACTTATATATTTCACTGCCCTCCCCAAATCCCTCAAAGGGCTACGATTCAGTTCAGTTGCTCATATCATCATAATGTCACTGATCAAATCCCTTGGAAGCTTCATGGGAGTGGGGGGCCCTGACCATAACCTACTAACCCTGCAATTTTTAAAAAAATCAATTTTCAAACTGTCATTTTTTTTTGTTTTTCAGCAACTGACTGCATAAAAAATACGAAGATTTATCCAAAGACACATTTTAAACTACAACATTGATATAACCAGAATATAAAGTATGAATGAAGCTTTTAATTCAGCTTTAGTCTAATCACTAATGTTTTATTAATAAATAAATATTTACTGAGTTTGGTGTAACCATATTGCTACTTAAGGTTTTCTCCACTGCAATGTCTACCTCCCAACTTGCTTTTAAAATTTTTACCTTGACAGATCCCAGCTCTCTCCTTCTATCTTAAAAAAAACAAACGTTACACATTATTTGTCTCAATAGGGTGATATAATCATGTCTATGGTAACCTTGCCCCTCAATGCCTCTTGGAGAAGAGAGTTCTTTTCCAGATAAGCCACTGCAAAGGCAAGAAGACCAGAAAATGCTGTATTTCAGTGACTTTGGTACAAAAGAAGCAAATGCCATCGCAAAACTCAAAACTCAATAGCAAATGAACTGTGGGCTGAGCTTATAAGGGAGACTTCAGGAAAATGCCAGCTGCTTTTTTGCAATGCCAAGTAATATTTAAAATTAAACAGTAGGTGCCGAAGCAGCAAAAGCCTTCCATGACTTGCTGGTTGGCAGCAGCTGGAGAAACAAAGGACAATCCTGATGGCCACAACAGGGACACAATCCGCCACTCCTTCCAACCTGCTGGTTGAGCCGTAGGACTCATGCGGCATGGGCGCCTTACGGACTCAACTTCCAGATTTTGTTTTAATCTTTTTTCTCTGTTAAGTGCTGCCTGGAGTGATTATTTTCTCCTCTTGTATGATATGGACTTTCTGGGGCTGCTTAATAGATCTGTTCAACAAATCAACTTTACAAGGCAAAAAGGAGCATTGGAAGTATAAGGTGCTTATGTGCAGCATCTGTCTGCCTTCCTAAACATCACTCCAGCAAACTGCAAGAAAAGAGAGGGGCTATAGTATGCTTCGTCACACCCCACAGCATCGCCTTGCCTTCCATCCCAAAGGGATGTTCACTCCTACTGCTGAACACATGAAATCACAGTACAATCTAAGAATACACAGAACTGACTGATGTAGATTTTCATCTGCTGTATTCCTTCAATTTAAAGACAAGAGGGATGAGGGCCAGAAAATATTCCAAGATCAAACCTTTTTTTTTTCCAAAATGTTCTCCCACTTCAAGCATATCTGGCAGTTTTAAAGTTGTACCTTATTTTCAGAAGAATCTGATATGATGTTGCAATTGCTTATTTACCTTACTGCCTATCACTTTCCCCAATATTCCAGTAAAATATTTTCTCTATACATCAATTTTTTTTAATCACTTTAAATGTAATTGTCAAACTTCATAAAGTATTGTATATTTAACTTTATTCACATCAGATAATGCAGCCCAAGTACTTTTGCAAACTACAGATAGTGAGATAAATGGGCTAATTGGAATAGTTAATTGCATGTAGTCTACATATAGTCACCCTGATTCAGCAGCAGATAAATCCATTTCACAGGGTGCATTAACTACTTTGAACTTGATACCGATTTTGATCATATACCATATACCCATCCTCTAAAAATGCCTGCTCATGACTAGCTCCCATTGCTCTTAATATACCCCTGTAATTTCAGGAGGGTAGTTAAATATTCAACCTGTCCTGCCATGTGGTTCTCTTCCTCTTGTGCACATCTGTGAGCAGAAGACAGGGCTTGCTTGTGCTGTTTTTAGTCTTTTGCAATTCCATTTGAGAATCCCAACTTTTGCTACCATGTGTCCATGCCTCTGCAAAAAGGTGAAATTTACACAGGCTGTGCTAAATCCTCTGTTAGCGACTATTGCAAATCCAGTGGAGAAGAGTGTGGCAGAACTCTCCGTCTTCTTTGAGGGGACAGTCCTCTCATCTAAGGAATGCTAATCATGCTCAATGCTTTGAGAAATTTTAAAAGCAGTACGCCATATTTCACAATGAAGGGAGTACCTCACGGCACTATTTCATTTGATTCTAAATCTTGAAAGGAACAATTCTAAACTTTTACAACAAGAAGTTAAAAGTCACTGAAACTCTTGGAGGAAACACTTAAACAAGGTGTGTACAACCTTGGCAACTTTAAGACCTGTGGACTTCAATTCCCAGAGTTCCCTAGCCAGCCACACTGACTGGGGAATTTTGGGAGTTGAAGTCCATTAGTCTTAAAGTTGCCAAGATTGGGCACCCCTAACTTTCTCTGCACTGTTTTTATTACATTCGCATTTTTATTTGAACTTATTATATTTTATTGAATTATTGCTGGTTGCACTTGCACTGATGTATTTTTATATCAATAAATATAAAAAGTGGTAAAGAAATCCCACCGAGAGGGCTCTGCGCTAATAACAAAATGTACTACTATCGTTGGTTGTCTATTTCTGTACCGATGGGGCAGGGAGTGCTACAGTAGGATAATTGTACAAAAGAACTGTTAAGCATATACTTAATCTGCTGCTGATATCAGCGGAATTTCAACATGTTGACTATTATCCATAAATGAGACCACAGCCTTGAAAATATCATCTTCCTTTTCAGTAGTATTAATATTTTTGAATTAGTGGTGCTCAAGAAACCATCACTGACAATTTGTTATTACCATTATTATTGATAAATTAAACTTTATTGCATATTAAATTGTAGTTTGCCATCTAAAGTCTGTACAAATCGGGGCAGTCTTTAAATACTTGCATAAACATATAAATAATACAAATTTAGTGAGACCCTCAACTGTCAGCTGACTGACTTACTTCTCAGAAATGCTTGCATTAGATTAATTACTAGTGACTTTCAATAATGTAATGATTTAAGAGTTTATAGGTAATAGAAATTACTGAAAATACTTTACCATCAGTTATCATGTGGAAGTTCTAAAATGATACAGATGTATACATTTGGGCCATAAACACTTCTGGTTCTATTAGGGAAGCTTTGGTAAGCAGAAAAATATTTGTAGCTCTTTGTAACTCATAAAAATAGCTAAGAAAGATACAAGCTGTTTTAATGAATCAGAGAATGCTGCTGCATTCATGCTTTCACACATTCCAGAGTAACTGTTCCCAATCATATCTGATAAACATATAATTGAATATTAATATTTTAATCCAGTGACCTGCTACTACTGATGGCATGTGCCTACTCCATTTCAAACCAGATTACCATGTTGTGGTAATATTGGTGTCTTTATTGTGCTGAAAACAATAGCTTAAAGGACTTATAATATACATTTGAAGCTATTGTTGGTAACTGATGTTAAAAATTATCAGTCAGGATTAGTCAACCTAGCACTGTCCAAATACATTGGGACTGCATTCTAGAATTTCCAACTAACACAGTACTTATATGTAATGTAACATACCCGTATTTTTCGGAGTATAAGACACACTTTTTCCACCCCCAAAAGTGGGTGGAAATGTCTGTGCGTCTTATACACCGAATGCTGCCAAAGCCCCGCCCACGTGCCAGCCCACACCCTTCGGCCTCTGCCTCCCAGCAATTTGCCTCCTAGCAGCAAACAGCAAAAAGCCTGGCCTGCTTCAACACAGCCTGATTAGCAGAAGCAGCTGATTTTCGCTTGAATTGGTCTCCCGATGATCAGCTGTTTCAGGCTGCAGGGATCACCATTGCCTATTGCCTCCTCCGCGCACCCCACTTTCAGCCTCCACATACCCCGTTTTCGGCCTGTTCCAGTCGGAGGAGATCGGAATGGGTAAAAAATGGGGCACGTGGAGGCAGCAATAGGCGATGGAGATCCCTGCAGCCCGAAACAGCTGATCGTTGGGAGGCTGATTCTAACGAAAATCAGCTGCTTCTGCTAATCAGGTTATGCTGAAGCAAACCAGGCTTTTTGCTGTTTGCTGCAAGGAGGCAATTTGCTGGGAGGCAGAGGCAGATTCCCACCCCCCTTGTTTTCCTCTCCAAAAGCTAGGTGCGTCTTATACTTCGGAGCGTCTTATACTCTGAAAAATACGGTATCTCTGCAATATACTATGAAGACCTACCAACAGTAGATAATATTTACTTATATCAAAAATAATCCATTCAATATATTTGTCTATATTTCTTTGAATTAGTTTTGCAACTGTTAATGTCATTATCATAAGACAATGTTTAAGAATTTTCATATATCTGAAAATGTATTAGTCCCAGTCTGACCCTATGGAACTATTTTAGCTACAGACACACCAAACATTTATGCCAGTTAAAAATAAAAACAGTAATACTCAACACTGTCATTCTTCTTTAGTACAGCATCAGTGCACCTAAGAGACCAGATGAGTTTGTTTTCTAGTAGACACTAGGTAACATGTGATATTTCAAATGGTACTGAACTATAGCTCCCACCATCACTATTAACCACGTTTTCTTGGGATGCTGAGAGATATAGTTTAGCAAAATCAGAAGTGTGACACATTGCTGTATGCTGCCTATTCCTGATTTACAGCAACTTACATTTGTTCTTCATAATAAGCTCTCTGGCTTTATCACCCCCAACATTTCCATGTTCTCCCATGCAAGTATCTCCGTTTCTACTTCCACAGTGATCAAGGTACTTAACACAGTAAAAGTTTGTGTACTTGCTTTCCTTACTTGAGCCCACCAGTGGGGACAGTATGGCATTTCTTGTGCTCCAGTAATTGCTCAGGAGTCTTCATGAACTTGTGGCACACATCACATTCAAACATCCGTGTAATCAGGTGGATTTGCAAATGGCGCTCAAACATGGTTTTTGTTTTGCAGACAAAGTTACAGAAAACACATTCAAAACCTGCAGAAGGAAATTACAGACACTATTACCTAAGTCACGCACGACAGCCTTGAGAAAGTGGAGGGAGTCACTTTGCATTCCTTCGCCAACTTTTTACCTTTCTCTGATTTTTCTTCCGCATTTAATAGAGTCTGACTACCAGGCACTACGGAAATAACTAGTAGGTTATTGGATCCCTTGGGTTTGGGGCTGATATCTGCATCTTCTTTACTATTGGCAGAATCACTAAGTGCTGACAAGGAAGAAGAAGAAGGACTGGTTGAATCACTGGGTGTTTTCCTTTCTTCACCTATAAAAAAAATAAAAATAAAAATAAAAGGAATCAATGCTAAACATTAACCTACTTATTGAAATTAGCATGCAAGCAATTCGGCTCAGAGATCCATACACAGACGCATCTTTCTTTGTGCATCCCTACCTACACGGTGCAAATCTAAGTTGATTGGGTTAAATGCAGCCTCCTCTTTAATTAATTAAGCTAGACAAATTTCAGTTTTACTGGGTACAACTGCATTTCCTTGTAACTCAGTTTAAGTACTTCAAGCTATTACTTCTGTCTCTCTTAGTAAACCGAATGGCTCAATTTATCTTCACGATCCTTCCCACACCCTCTGCAAAAGGTCAGTTGATTTAAATACCAAACCAAACAGATTATGGATGGGTGGTGGACATTGGTGGATGCTGGTTTATTTATGTCCTCCTACTGAGCAGCTGGAAAGTTGAAGAATAGGTGCTCTGCAAAAGACATTTGCATTTTAAGGAGATAAAAATTAATAAGTTGACCAAGTCAAATGGCCTTGTTTAACAGCATGTTTTTATGCTATGGCTATGGCTATTGTTGCATTAGGTTGAATTAGCCTGCAGTTTTGCACTAACAAGCTTTAACAAAGCTATTTTATTTTACAGTTAATGTAAGGGAATGAAGCTGAAGCTGATTTGGGAGAGAAGGTTGCCTAGCTACCCTGAGAATGCAGCCAGAGCCCCCAGGCTGACCTTATCATCTATCTAAAACTAAGCTTTGAACTATTTATTGCATGAATAACATTGATATAATTTTTGTGCTTTATTTTAGGAATATGGCATTTCTTGTACCATAGGTGCTTGTTAGATTTTAATGAGTTCTTATAATTTCACTTGTTAGCAATGTTGTTTTGGAACTGTCAGTGTACAAGCCAGCCTTGCTAAGGAAGTTAAATTTCCAACAGGTAAAATCCAAAGAAGTGGATAAAACACTTAAGAATGGCCCTAAGATTTTGGTCAAGTGTGCTTAGGAGTTGTCTGGAGTCACTTCAGCACAGTCATTATGTGAGTGAGCACATGGCTAAAGTAAATTATTGGCAGGAAGTTTTGATCTTTTTAAATATTATTACCTTTCTGAAATGAAGTATGACATTTTTTTAACTGGGGGGGGGGTAGTGCCCAATGAATAACACATACTACATTTAAGACACAAAAGGATACCTCTTTTGCCTGCCAGATCTTACTTTGTAGGCTCTGCAAAACAAGGGTGAACTAATAATCTTGTGATGTATCTTCTGGGGCAAAGATGATCATCAGCCAGCTTGAACTTGTTTCTGAAGAGTCAGAGAGCAAAAAAGATGATGGGATTGGAAGAACTTTTATCACCTCTACAATTATTAATATGAGAAGTGAGGCTTCTAGCTTTTTTTTTTTTTGTAGTCAAAATGCTGCCTTTTCTTCTTCCTTCTGGAATTACCAAGTCTACAGTAATCTCTTCCATGTACCTTTTTGTAGAAGATTGTGTCCAGACTGTTTAAGATGAATCTGTGTATGGCACATTAATACACAATTTTATATTTGGGAACAGTAGTCAGATTGATTAGTATTTGTTACTTGGCTGAACAGTTCTATGTATCCCATTTATAGTAGTAGCATTATTACATCGATGAGTTTTAAAATACAGTTAGCTGTATATGATGTTTTTGTACCACTTGCACCAATTTACAGTTATTTCAAAGCAGTAAGGTTGTGGCCTTTGAGTGACATGTCGGAGACTGCCCTCCCAAAAGCAATGGAGGTCAGAACACAGAAGTTGACAGGATCCTGGCACAACTAAATCTAATTAACATACAGCAGATTGTAATTACAGCTGAACTACTTAAATACATTGAAGTTGATTAAATGTGATTAATACTTTTCCAATTCTGTCATATTAAGCATTACATTTTCATGACAAACTTTTGAAGGATCTTTGAGAGGGGCACATTGACAATATAGGGACTGCTACATTCACCTATTTCCTTTATCTGCCTGTTCCTCAGTCCAGAAAAAAAGTAATAGTTTGTTCCCTTCTATTCTGCCTTATGCATATGTGAAGTTCCAAGTAGAGTTAAAATACTTCATTTTTCTTTTATCAATGACAGTCCTGCATGACTACGTTTTCCAGGCACTTGCCTACAGGAATTGGAGTGTTAATGCAATGTTGGGATTCTAATTATTTTAATTTTTCAAATAATTATAATTGGACAAATTATATTACATTATTCCTTAGGCAAAATGAAAATCAATGGGAAATTAAGCTGTGGAATCTATTAACATCCTAACCAAAGCGGTTTATGCCTGGCAAAATCCTTTTTTACCAACACTGAAAATGCCTAAAGACCTTTATTAAATAATAGGCTTTGCAGTACATCTAGTAGATGAGTCTTCTATTTCCAATCTGAATTAGAACTCCAAAATATTTGGGAAGAAAAGTAAAGGGAAGGATACTGTCCTTAAAAAGGAGGTCCATTTTGAACAAGCGAGTCCTTACTTGTCAAAAAGAAAGAGGAAAAGGAGCACTGACAGGGAATGTTTTTCCTTCTCAATTTATTTAGCATCCAGGTTAAGTGCAATGCACTTTTTTTTTTGCAGATAGCACAGTTGAGAAAAAGCAAAGCAGGTATTGGTTTAGCAAACAGCCTTATTTTGGTTTGTATTTTAATATAGATTTGTGCAGTTCACAGTTCAAAATTTAGTGACAAAACCAAATGCAGTTATAAACCAATGTCTGCATTTTTCCAAATGTAGTTATGCAGTTCTTAGCTCTAAAACCACCTACAAAATGTGTATTAGGACAGAAGCACAAGTATGTACACCGAGTGCACAATTATTAGGCAAATGAGTATTTAGACCATATCATTTTTATGCATATTTTCCACCTCCAACCTGTATAAACTTGAATGTTTAGTTGGCATAAGCATATCAGGTGATGTGTATTTGTGTAATGGAGGGTGTGGCCTAAGGAGATCAACCCCCTATATCAGGGTGTGCATAATTATTAGGCAGCTTCTTTTCCTCAGGCAAAATGGGCTAAACAAGAGATTTAACTGACTGAAAAGTCAAAAATTGTAAAATGTCTTTCAGACAGATGCAACACTCTTGAAATTGCTAAGATGTTGGGGTGTCATCACAGAACCATCAAACGTTTTGTTGCAAATAGTCAACAGTCACAAGAAACGTGTTGAGAAAAAAAGATGCACATTAACTGTCAAAGATTTGAGAAGAATCAAATGTGAAGCTACCAGGAATCCATTATCCTCCAGTGCTGTCATATTCCAGAACTTCAACCTGCCTGGAGTGCCCAGAAGTACAAGGTATTCAGTGCTCAGAGACATGGCCAAAGTAAGGAAGGCTGAAACCCGACCACC
>JANHFL010004280.1:71771-87313 GCA_032468155.1 Oxyrhabdium leporinum
CCAGCCAGAGGTGATATTTGCCGGTTCTCCGAACCAATCAAAATTTTCCCTACCGGTTCACCTGAACCGGTGCGAACTGGTTAGATTTCACCTCTGGTTTGTCTCCTTTCTCAGTGGTTACTTTCCACTGGGTATTGATGACAGGAGAGAGATTGTGACTATATGGGACTAGTGTGAAATTTGCAGGCCTTCTTGAACTCCTAGATACTACTAAAAGAATAGGTGGCAGCCCTTCCCAATTAGACTACAACAATCATAAAAAGATTTTGTTTGGGAGGGAATAATGGGAATTGTATTTAAAACTTCTGGAAGTTACCAGGCCCAGAACAGGATAAACTAAACAAAATCCATCCTATTAGTTTCAAAGATCACAGGCTCTCTTTTATCAATAACTGCTTTTAGTGAATTTAATACATGCTGTTTTCAGATAGAAATGACACTAATGTTAGTCATGTTGCTGTTCTTCTAGAGTCAGAGGATTTAAGTTAGTTATGATTAACTTGTCCTATTTATAAAGATACAATGAAAGCATTCCTAGCTTAACTTGGATCTGAACTTCTGTCTTTGAATAAGGATATGAGCTAACTGGGGTCAGTTGCTTCAAAAGAAGATGTCATAAAATAGTTCAATAACTTAAACTGCCATTTAATATAGCTCTTGCTTGCCAAATTGACAAGTGCAAGAAAGCACTGTTTTACAAGACTTCCCAATTTGGTACAAGGAAAGAAAGTCAATTTTCTACTTTAGATAGAAATTCATATATATTTCATATCACTATGAAACAGAAACCTGCTCCTCAGAAACCAAAGAAGTTTGGGAAGAGCTGAAAGTATCTGAATTTACTGGGGAAGTAAAGGGAGAGGAAAGAAATAACTTATCCAGGATATTGGTAATTTAGTTTAGAGATACAGGAACATGAAAGTAAGATAGATTTTTGAAATGAGATTCCAAGTTGTACTGGGCAAAGAAACTCAACCATTATGCAAAGATTCAATTTGATGAAGATCTAAGCTCAAAACAAGGTATTACCATGAATAACTATATTATACCTCTAAAAGCCCAGTGATGGTAGATATTGTCTCCATGCCTGTTCAGTTTGATTTCTTCACATTTCTGGTCCTAAGGTAAACCATTAGTTCATTTGATCTCACCTTAACAAATAAATGATTTCTTCAATTTATTTGTTAAAGTGAGATCAAATGAACTAATAGTGTACCTTAGGATCAGAAATGTGGCTATCCTCCCCTCAATGTTGTATTAGCAAGTTGTTCCTATTGTGGTTGTTGTTATTGTCATATCACATATATGACTAGACATTTTACCAAAAAAAATTACATTAAATAGAAAATAAAACACATGGCAGCTGGGCGTCATTCAATTATCAACCCAGCCTCAGGATATAAGACTTTGTTACCTACCCAGTGCCTAGACTTGGCCAAAAAGCCAAGTTTTCCAGGACTTATGGAAGACCAACAGGGACAGAGCCAATCCAATTTTAGGGGCATGATGTTCCAAAGGCATGCACCAGGGCAGAAATGGCTCTCCTAAGCCTTGACAGGTGACACTCCTTACTCAGAACATCTCCCTTTTGCCAGAGGTAAAGGTAGGTAAAGGTAACAGGGGAAGGGCAGTCCCATAAGACCCCTCTGAATGGCTTTTTAAAGTAACAATTAGCACCTTGGATTGCACATGGAAGCATACTAGAAGTCACGGTTAATCTCTCTCTGATTGCAATTGGGATTTACGATTTGCCTCTTCTATCTTCATATGAGGGGAAATTCTCCAGTGAGAAATAACTGTTCAGCTAAACAGGGATATGACCATTCATGTATCTGGAACCTGCAACTTAGGCTGTTTCCTATGTCACATTCAAGTCTATCTGTATTATTTAAGTCAAACTACAAAGCATTTTAGTTAAACATAGCAAGATGCTTCTAGATATTTCCCACATATTCAATGTAATTTTTGAGTAAGTCTTTTTGATCATGATTAGATTGATCAAGTGCTACCCTGACATATTAAATATTTCCACAGAGTATATGTATATGTATGAGATGTGTGTGTGTGTAGTATATATCATCCTGGTTTTTTCATATAATATCAAATTGGTTACATAAAATTCTTTCTAAATGTATAACACATATTAAATTTACTGAAAGACTTTATTGCAATCATTAATCAATACAAATTATTAAAGCTAGTTTCAAAAATAGCTTCTCTTCTTCCAACTGTCTGTGTGCTTCTAACGTGTCTTGGCAATTTTAGGCAAGATGCCAACCTTTTGATTCTATACATTGGAATAAACCCAGCTGGGTTCAGAGAAGCCTTCAACTTGTGTACTTCCTTCCTCAGAGTATAAGAGGACACAGGAAACTTTTGCTTCTGTTTTCAACTGATTGAATTACGTTTGAATTTTATAAGTGGCTGATGTCAAGTAATAAAATAACCCAATCCAGAAACCATAGTTAGAGCTCTACTGTTAAAGTGACAATAGTGAAAAACCCAGCCACAAACCGTCTATATTCAGACGTGAGGCGAAACTGAAGTAGGTTAAAAATGCAAGCAAACATTTTAAATCTTTTCATGGCTTTACAAGAGCAGCAAAGTAGAAAGAATTTTTAAAGGCTATTCCAGTATTTTTTTAATTTTGTGTCAGTTTATGTGAAACTGGCACAAAGTTAGGACCCCCTCCACACACACACAAACAAACCTCAGAGGGATAGTTTCCCTATTTCCAATTATTCTACCATGATATCCAGCTCGTGGGTGCAAAAAAAACTATTAAAGGGCCCATTACAACCTATGTATGGCAAGGAGTACAGGGAAGATTTTCAGGGAATGTAAACATAATCCTTCAGTTTCAAGTCAATTTCACAATGCTTGTTAAAACACTTGATTTTTCTCTTGCTTTTTAAAATGAACGGCAATCTTAAAAAAAATAAAAGCATTTTACATAAAAGGCATCTGATGAACTGAACTACAGCTCACAAAGCTTATGCCTTTTAATATAATCTGTCAGTTGGAAAAGTGCCACCAGATTTCTGATTGTTTGCTACCATAGACCATTATGGCTCTTTTCCTACATAGCCTTATTCTCATAAGTCTTGTTTTTTGGTTTTGAGCATGGATTTATTTATTTATATATATATATATAAAAACTTCCACCAACTGTGAAAACACTTCAGATTCGAAAGCAAAAAAAGGCTTCAAAGGACTCAGGAACATACATGTGACATGTGTTTGCAATTCCTTAAACAAAGTGTGTTTTAAAGGTCACCATCTTAAGTACTGCATTTGAGTGTTTGTGTCAGTGCAAATGGAAACACACTGTTATCTTTTTGTGCTGCTAGAGAAGTAGCTGCTTCTAATCACGAACCCTGTACAGAGGCAGTGTTTAATGCTAACCTAGGATACTTTTCTCCTTTGGCTAAATATAGAGTACCTCAGCACAAACTATCAATATGCTTGGGTTGCAGTATCCACTCTAGAAAGTAAGAGTCATCTTTTTGATTTGCAAATCCACGGATCATGTCTGGTAGCTGTTAAGAATTCAATCATATGTCCAAGGCTTTCCAGCTAATATAAAATTGTAGTGAAGTTTCTGCTGACCTTTATATTTCAAAGTGAATCTTTACCTTTTTTTCCTTATTTGCTTTTTCTTAATATCTTTTGACTCTTTATTATGTTTAATTCTTTTGTCTACTTTCACTGAAATTTATTTAGTGTTCCTGGGGGATCCCACTTCATCACCATTATATTTATAAAAATATGCTTTTTTTCTGGTTCATTGGAATATAAGATATCCAATTAATTTCTCTGAACAGCCACTATAGACTGTTTGCCCATGTACTTTGTATTATCCACCTAGTCTGACAGAAGCTGATTGGGCTTTCAGTAGTTTGTTAATTATCCTAGTACTTGATTTTTCACAAAGCAGGTGGATCTATTACCAAGAAAATGCATGTTTTAATTCCACATGATTCCAATATCAGGTTGCTTTTCTATTAGTTTGAAAACATTTGTTTTATTTTATTTACATCTTTTAATCTGTTCCAACCCAATCAACCTGAGCAGGATATAATTCCCCAATTCAATAACTGAGGTTAAAAACATACAAGATATAATGACTGTGTCCAGCCAGGACAGTAAAGTTCTGCTTGCTACAGATTATGGGAGTTTCAGCTCAGTCATTCTAATAGATACCAGGTTGAGAAAGGCTGGCCCAAAGGTCTGCCATTCAGAGGTAAAAACAGACCATGATAAAGTTACATTAACAAATTAAAATTATTGTTAAATCAGGATTTTAACAGTGCCTCCCAGTGATTCCTCCAACAAAATCCCTCAAGTTTACAAGATACCATTGAACTCACAGGCCAATTCATTCCAACCGGTTCAGTCCTTGTTGTTTGACACCTACTCAAGTAAATTTGCTTCTTTGCAATTCAGTATTCTTATTTTTGCCAGAATATTTCAGCAAGTCTATGTCAAAGCTAAACGAAACTAGAAATGATGGCAGAATTACTTTTAACACAGGCAGCCTCCTTCTTACTATCATATAATGCCAGTATGTTTGGCATTTTATTACTATAGGCACTGTCATATTTCTCCGAGATGTCCTCAAGACGCTGCCTCATCGGTTGAAAGAATATTTCCCACTTGGTTTGTAAGTGATTCATTTACTTTCTTTTCAACCTAAGTGTCAGTGCTATTGTTATGGATCTTTTTACAGTATTACAATTAAAAACATCATTTTTCTTACTGACGGTCATGAGTGAAATGTTTTCTAAGTTGCTGGAGGCTTTTAATATTAGCCTCAGTTCTAATGTAAATTTATTTTACGAAAATCAAGTTCTATTAAATTGCTTGGTGAAAATGTCAACTCAGCATGTTGGCATAAGCTACAGTACTTGAGTTCTTTCACTTGACTTTTCTGGACAGCTAGCAGGAGCTGCTGAAAGAAGCTGGGCTTTTCTCTGTTCTAATTTTGAAATAAGATGTTTGGTCTTGTTATCGACAGTGACAACTTTTAAAGAGCAAAATGAATTAATGGACAATTTTTATAACAAATGTTAGAAATACTAGAGATCAGTACAGGTAATCCTCAACTTACAACAGTTTGTTTAGTGACCGTTCAAAGTTACAACAGCACTGAAAAATGTGATTTATGACCGTTTTTCATAGTTATGAGCTTTGCAGCATTTCCATAATCATGTGATCAAAATTCAAATGCTTGGCAACTGATTCATATTTATGACGGTTGCAGTGTCGGGGTCATGTGATCCCCTTTTCCAAATGTCTGACAAGGAAAGTCAATGGGAAAGCCAGATTCATTTAACCATTGGGTTACTAACTTATCAACTGATTCACTTAACAACTGTGGCAAGAAAGGTCATAAAATGAGACAAAACTCACTTAAAATGTTTCATTTAACAACAGATTTTGGGTCAATTGTGAGCATAAGTTGAGGACTACCTATACCGGAAATGAGCCAAATAAATATAGAACTAAAATTGTGGAGCCTGTTGTACTAGTTAATTCCTACACTTTAAAAAAAAATCTGAAATCTGATTTTTGTAAATATCTTCATTTTTTAAAATCAACCTAACATAAATATAAAAGTTACTAGATAGCGTCTAGTATGGCTATGCTGTCCTATGCTTAGATTGAAAGCACATAAGAGTTCAGATCATGCAGTATCTGTTAACGACTCTTTAAAGCAACTGCATCTTTTCCTGTACAGCTCCATTCATAGCTATAGAACAATCTGTGGTAATATGTATTTAATTTAATAAGATGCTAAAATATGCTACATGTATGCCCACACATGCTCTAAAATACGTTTAAATTCAAATCACTATGAAGTTCTAGGAACTTACTAGGCTGTTCTAAAACTATAAAGCAACTAGATGGGTCAGGTTCATCTAAGCATATCCTAAATATGTATCAAAGATCATGCATCACCCCTCCCAATTGATACATCTTATGCTTATTTTGTATAATTAACGATCTGGGCTGTTCCCCCTGAGGTATATTATAGCAGCTGATTATTCCATTTTCTGTGCTTCTGTAAAAACATTAATATTCTACATTCACTACTAAATTTTGCTTATAATCACACAGGCACTTTCCTCTGATGAGAATGAATCGTATGAATCTTCTTCTGTCTGGACTCCATAGAAATCCCGTTTTCCTTCCTATTTTCTTCTTTCTTGAGAGAAATGGGATTTCCTGATTGGTCTTCTAAATCTTTCTTTTTTCTCTTTTTACATTTTCCCACAAGTATAGGGTCCACTTTTTTTCAGATCAATTGAGTGTTCATACATTGGTTGTGACAGGAATTGACCAACCATATTGTCACCCAAGCCTGAGCTATGAGCTGAGAGACTCACTGGCCAAAAATCATCCAGCCAGCTTTCATGGCTAAAGCAGGCCTGGAACCAATAGTCTCCTGGTTTCTAGCCTGGTGCCTTAATCACTAGGTCAAACTGGTTCTCTTGGCCATTAATCCTATGATCTTTATAAATAAGAGAAAATGGATTTTGTAGGAATCCTAGTTTTGCTTATTGGCAAAATATTAGGAGAGAGTCCTGGGTTGTTTGAGGCTAATTCCCCCCCCCCCCCAATTTTCTGAAATTTTCATGTTTGGAGGATTACAAAAGAATAAACCAAAACAAAATAAACATTGCAAATAGTAATTGGGTGGAAGCCTTAACTTTGCAATTCTGTTAACACCGAATTATGACTTTGTCTAACAACTATAAATTGATCTAATATAATAATGCTTTGTTAGTATATTTGAGAGGTCACCTTATCATATATTAACCTTCTATATTTGTAAGAAACATGAATTAAAATTAATCTTAATCACTGTACTGCACTGCTACTATCTAGATAAATATTTAAAGAGGAAAAATGAAAACAACACCTTTGCCCCACCTAGCATCAGCAGGTAAAAAGGTCTGGAAAATGGCCATGTTGCAGCTGATGCGATGTTTCTTTATTTCACTGGCATGAAATCAGAACCTGACCTAGAAAGTGAAAAACATGGGCAAAATGGCTGCAAACTGATTATCTTCCTTCCCCGTCTCTCAAAATAGCCTCATCTGGCGGCACTGAGTCCAGAAACTATTGCTGAACGTGATGGTAATTAGACCAATGTTTATCAATCTTGGCAACTTTAAGATCCATGGATTTCAATCCCCAGAAATCCCCATAGCTGGCTGGGGAACTCTGGGTGTTGAAGTCCACCCATTTTAATGTTGCTAAGGTTGGGAAACATTGGCCTAGAAAAATAAAATGCAGTTTCTGCATCACTATTCAAAGACATTTTGCCTTTGGTCCCTCAAACTAAGTACAAACAGCAGTTGTGCCAAAATTTTAGATGCTGTTTTCTTTACCAAAAGTTTCTATATATTGCTCAGTATCATGATGCCACTGGGCATCTTAAATTGTGTCACAAAAACTACTACACTGCCTGCCATTTTTCTATTCCTGCCCATCCAGAAGGTGCATATGTGAACTTTTCTAATGCCAGATTTTAGCTGCATGTGAATCTTACTGAGATATTTCTCATTTCTGACACAAAGTTGGAAGCAGAAGTGTGCAAAGTGTTTTGAATTTATAATGTTCTGTTTTGAATTCAAAACAGCCATTTCAAGTTTAAACAGTTGTTTTATGTTAGAAACTGCTCTGAGTGACTGAGCTCTATTTAAGACATAAAACACAGAATGGCTAGGACAACCAGTTCCAAATAAAATGACTGTTTCAATTTGGAACTTTTCAGATTCAAAATGTTTTCCATTCTTCTACGCTTGAAGCCCTTGAATATGCCATTTATATTCTTTACTTCGTATATAAGGATCTAAATCTACAATTTACTTATTTATTAGTTTTATTTATTAATATTTGTATGCCCCTGGATCATTCTGATTCCTGGCTGCTTACAACAAAATAAAATATAATAAAAACTGTAGTGTAAGAAAAAACAAAAATAAATATAAAGCATCTCTATGACAAGAAAAGGAGAAAAATATTATTTTAATTAAAACCTTCAGATTATCAGTGCCTAAAGTATCTAAAAATTCCAAAGCAAAGCCAATAGTAAGAATAAAAGGAATAAAAAGTGAAATAAAGAAAAATGATGATGGTTACATTGGAAGAGTTCGGTATTTGCTGGCTTCCAAAAAACATTGTTTGAGGGAACCAATCTAAGTTCTAGAGGAAGAATATTTCAAAGTATAGGCACCATGAATGAGCAGTGCTTTCTAGTCTCCATCCCTTACCTCACAAAATTACTACTTTTTAGCTTATTTTCTTGTTGGACATAGAAGGGCCAGGGCAAAAACAAGGAAAATGTAAAGACAAGAAATACTATGCTAGCTAATATAACTTTGTTTTCCCTTAATTTTTGCCCCATTTTACGACCTTTCTTGCCACAGTTGTTAAGTGAATCATTGCAGTTGTTAAGTTAGTAACACGGCTGTTAGGTGAATCTGGCTTCTCCATTGACTTTATTTGTCAGAAGGTTGCAAAAGGGGATCACATGACCCGGGACACTGCAACTATCATAAATGTGAGACGGTTAATTACTAATTTTGATCAAGTGACCATGTGGATGCTGCAACTGTTGTGTGAAAACTGGTCATAACTCACTTTTTTCAGTGACAATGTAACTTTGAACAGTCACTAAATAAACTGTTGTAAGTCAAGGACCAGCTGTATTTAATTTTTTAGAGAGGTTTTTCTCTTACTTAGGGCCAAACAGCAACAAAACAATGGCTACTGTGTTTGGGTATACTCTTTCCCACAGGCATGACTGTGTTTGGGTATACTCTTTCCCACAGGCATGTATGCCTTTTGGACAAATATGAAAGGTGACTAAACCAGACTGTGACAAGATTATGTTTTACCCATGCTTCAATAACGGAGTCAATAACAATTGCAAAAAGTATTAACTCTTAATAGAACCTTACATAGCATAGCATCCATAATAGTTTATTTCTGCAAAGTGGTGCTCTCACACTGTTCCCTACTGGAACAATAAAAGAATAAACTAAATCTTTCAGGAGCTGCAAGAGATTCTAAAGATCCATGTTAGCTTGGTTAACCTTGGATGCAGGAAACACTGGCAGAAGGACTAAATATTTTATGGATTAAATTATCCTGGCCAATATGCCCAACCAAAGCCCACAAACATATTCTATGTAATCTTTAATCTAAAGTCTACCCTACAAGCCAATATCCTATCCTATTCTACTGTAAATGGCAACTATGGTTTCATGCAATGTATGCTTGAACCAGACAATTTCTATTTTGTCATGATAGTATTGCAACTGAATATATATAGCAGAAAAAACAATCCAGAGAAATAAAATAATTGCTATAGATCAACATTCTTCCCAGTATTCTAATTAGGAAATTTTTAATTAACATTCCTTTTTACATTTTAACCTAGAATCAGTATATTACTGATAATGCCATTCTCGCCATGTAATTAATCATTCTTTTTTTCCAACTCCCCAACACCTTTTAACTAATAACAATTCTTGCTAAACAAAGTAAAAACAACACATTATTTTTACTTGACATATTACATTATGTTTAGCACTTTTTACCATAATATTTGAAACATGATGTTACTATAGTGTCATTAAAGTTCCATACCTAGAACTGATGTCCTTCCCTGAACAGCACTCTCATTAGACAGATCTTTTGAGTTCGAAGTGAATGGTGATTGTCTAAAAGTATCTTCAGAAAAAAATGGGCTGAGGAAAAATGATTTTTAAAGCAGAAATATATGTTAATTACTAAATAAATCCTACTAATGCACAATTGTATCACATAGTGCATCTGATTAGAATTTTATGGTTTAGAGGTACCCAAGATTGAAAACATGTTTTGGATAAACTTTTGCAACAATTATTGTAAAATCAATATTATGGAATTCATATTATCAAGCTATGCCCCAATCCTAAATGCTGTCTAAAAACATTTTGAAAATGATTCAAAGCAAGCCAACCCACTGTTAAAAGAATTTAATTTTACTGCCCAAATCTCAAGATATTCTCAATGTAACTCTGAAGTATTGTTTTCAATGCAGATGTTCAGAAAAGCAGTATTAGTGGGTTGCACACTTGCGAGCCTCAGTTATGTTTGTGTAGTAGACGGATTTCAGGACATCTGAGTTTATATGAGGTTTTATAGAGCACTACACTCCAAAGATGTATACATACCAGAAGCAGGCTCTAGCCAATTCAGTTGGTCTGGATAAAGTAAAAGTCAGTATGAAGATTAACACCTACTGTCTTAATATTAGATTAATTAGATTAGATTAGATTAACAGAGTTGGAAGGGACTTTGTAGGTCATGTAGTCCAACCCCCCACAGAAGCAGAGGATCCTACACCAGGGGTTGGCAACCCGTGGCCCTGGGACTGCATGTGGCTCTTTCATCCCTCTGCTATGGCTCCCTGTCGCCGGTCTGCTCCACAATTGATAGGGCTTTCGGTTAGGACAGGAGAGGATAAAGGATGCTGCGGTAGAAGGAGACTCTATGGTGGGGGAACCGGACTTCCGGTCCGCTCCAGAATTGAACAGGGGGGGCTTCAGGTTAGGACCTTTGTGGCTCTTTGAGTGTTTAAGGTTGCCGACCCCTGTCCTACACCATCTCTGACAAATGGTAGTCCAATCTCTTCTTAAAAGCCTCCAGTGATGAAAAATATTTTTATATGAAGCACATTTATTTCTAATATAATCTTTAATAAGCAGCTAATTTGGGGGGAAAATGTATTTATAATTAAGGAATCTTTTGAAGTTAAGTGTTCTTGTCATAGTTATTTCCCTCCTCTTTGGCTGAGCCAATACATTCTGTCTGATATTTAAGGAAGCTGTTTAGGTAGTGATAGTACTAGTAAGCACTCCCAGTTTCTTATAGCTTGTTTGAATTTTATAATGTACAATAATGCTATTCATCCCTGCTCCCTAGTACTACCTGAATAGCTTGTTTAAATAATAAGCACTTGTCTTAATTTACTAGCTAATTTCCATATAGACAATAAAGGCAATTGTTTAAGGTCAATCCAAGAAGTCAAATAGAGCTCTTGCCTGATTATCGGGAGATAAATTCAAAGGAAGGAATAAAATCTGGAAAAAGATTACAATGACATTTGAATGTAAATAGCTTAGGAATAGTTGAGCATTATCTCAAATGGACTGCACATGATTTTAAATATATTTGTTTTTTTGTCATGATTGCAATCCATCTAAATGCTTTTTTTGAAGTTCCAAGAGACCTGACTGTAATTTTACGGGCAAACACTGTAATTTTTTGAAATGGGCTCTTAACTAAGTTAATAGGCCAGTCCAGAAAAATAATCTTGCAGTATCATTTATTTAACAGCTGAAAGACAACTTGGGCCTGTTTCTTTTCTGCCTTCCAAAAATTCTTCTTGACTGAACCATCATTACTATCCCTCTGTACAGAGGATGAAGTTGCTTACTTTTAGACTATAATGACTAATTTAAATAGGAGTCTTTTCAGGATCACCTGAGAGCAACTTCTTAACTTGTTGGATTAAACAAGGTAAGACATTTGATATCATACTCAGGTTTGGTTTTTTTCCCAAACTGAACAAGTGAGATTTTAGGGAAAAAACTGAGAAATCATGCCAAGTTAAAACAAAAATCCCCTACAGTGACATATCAATTTTCCTTAATTAATTGCAAGCATAAGAGAAACTATTTTTATTTTCTCTCCAATGTTGATTTAAAAAGAGTTTCCCTGCCTCTGCAACCTGGTACAATAGGAGGTATATAAAAAAAGGTTCCCAGTGATACATTTTTTTTTTTAAGCTGGGGTAGGGTGTTTTATTTTCTTTCAGATCCAAGCTGGAGAAGACAGGTATTAAACTGTCCCTCTTACACTGACACAGACATAAGTAGTTCTGAGAATAATCCCCATGACATCAGTGGTTAAGCAAGAAAAAGTAAAGCAATGTGTTGATCAGCAGTTTGCCTTAAAATGATGACGTTTCACATCCATGGTGATTGACAACAGTGAGCATAGAAAATAATCCTTTGGGTGCATGATATAAATAAAAACTTATAATTATATGCACATCAAGAATATATTTCATTAGCTTGCTTCATGATTGACTTCCATTTTGAATTATATCTCAAATAGAGATACACAGTATTAGTCAATAACATTAATGCAAACAGGACATTCTATAATCCAGCCATAGATAATTCACATAGTTTCAGTAGGACATCAAAGGGATTTAACTGTACTCAATTCTTGCTAGATTGTTGACCATGCATAGAGATGTGAAGGCTTGGTTAAAAAAGGAGAAAATTTTAGAAAACCAAAGGCATGTTGTTTTGTTTTTTCAATTAGAAAAAAAATGAATAATATTTTATTGAAATATTAACAAAACAGATAACATTTAAAAATGCAAAAAAATAAAATGATATAAGGTATCAGAGTTAATGAGGATCTCAAATTCAGAAAATGAGATTAGTTAAACATTAACAGCTTTGATCCTCCTTCCATGTTTCCTATTAAAAGTATTTTTTGAAAAAAAAAGCACAAGACATAATGCCTATTTTTCTTTTATGTATTTTGATATTGACAGTTTCTTCTCTTTCATATTATTATTTTTTTGTATGTGTAACTGCTTCTACTAAATAGGCAAATATGAAGAGACATTACTTTCCTTAAGGTTTGTTACTGTATATATGAGAATGAAAATGTATTTAAAAAACCTTTATTTTACGCCTGTAAAATATGAAATAATATATTTACTGGACATCTCAGCTAAATATCTATTAAACTGATGTTACACTGAACTTTATCAGGCCTACTTTTCTCTACCATAAGTAGTACTTACCTAGTTGTAATAGTGATGGTATTATCTTTAGAGTGATTGTGCTCTTTGCTCACTTTTTCTGTGAAAAAATAAATTATTACTTTAAGCAAAATAAAATAATTTTTTGCTGATGAAAGTATTAGCTTTTTAATAGAAAAAATGGTATTTAAATAATTTCTTAACCTATCCAAATATTTCCTCCAGCTTCTCATTGAAATGATAAACCTATCTAACGAGTTCCATATTTCCTTTTTTAGAGTAATTGGCAGTTTCTGTGTGCTCTCTTTGGTATGCAAGAAGAATAAGGTAAAGCAACAAATAGGAAGAAGATATGCTAAGAATGTAGACATATATTGTATAGCGCTATGGAAAGAATGAATCTAGAGATAATTTAAAGCTTAGATAAACCTTCTAAACTGCAATTCAAGGAAGCAGGTTATATGGATACTTTGCTTTCTATTTCTAGATAATTATTTAAACACTTTCTTAGGAAATTGTTAGGGGTAAGTTGTCTCCTATATTTTTTTTTACTAAAATATTGGGAAAATATAGAAGGAAACATATATATAACCCTAACCCTAACCCTTTTTTATAGGAATCAAATAGTGAAACAAGACTATTTTTCTAATTGAATTATAACCATAATAATAACCATGTTTATTTATAAATATATGGTCTTTAATAGGACTTCAAGTGCTATTCTATACATACCATGCTTTCCCCAAGATAAGATAGACTGTGACTATTTTTAAATACCTATAAGACTGCAGTTTCTAGTTCTTAGTATAGATACTTAAAAAATCAACATGCAGCAAATTCAGACAACACAAATCTGGAAAAGTATATTGTGAATCTCTAGATATAATGCTTACCTGACAATTGAAAAAGTAATTCTGAAGCCATTTTCACGGATATATCTTGGCTAAAGAGGTTTCTCTCTGGAACTATACGACTTTCAGGGATCTTTTGTACCTGTTCGGTTATTTCTTGCCTAAGTAAAGTGCTGTAACTGACATTTTGGCTAGGTGAAATGGAAGCATGGGAGTCATGAATCTCAACTTCCATTGGCTCTTCTTTAACCTTTATTGCCTGGGATTCCTTGCAACTTTCCGCTGCAGATATATAGTATAAAAATAAAATGGAAAAAAATGCAGAAAATCAATCAATCAATGCGCAAGTTTAAAAAGGACACAAATTAGCAAGAATTATCCAGGCATTTAAAAAATAAACAATTTAGCAAATTTTATGAATAGAGAAATAACCATATTGAAATTATAAAACTACTGTACCCAATATTGATTTCTAAAATAAATAGATATTATATTTCAGAAAGGTCTGAACCCTAATTTTTTACCCTAGAAAGCCATGAATTTTTGGGGAAATATCACAGAAAATTTTTCAAAGCAGGAATAATCTCAGAGATCCTGAAAGAAAAAAACTACTATGTATATTGACTACTTAAAGGCCCCCCTCCCAAAAAACCAGATTAGAAAATAAACCAAGTTAGTTTCCAATGGAAAATTATTTGCAAATTCTGTTGCTTTGCATTGCAGTAAATTTAATTTGCTTCAACAATTGAAAATCTTTCACTTTCTTTTTTTTCTTCCTCTCTCTCTCTTTGTAATAAGGTGCCTTATTTTTAGCGAGAATCATCTTGTTTTGTCACATGATAGTTAAATGAAAATGTAATCTTTTTTTCAACATTTCCTCTCTTGTATTTCATATATTTGTTTGATTAATAGCAATAAAATTTCTAAACAAATGATAGTTATACTTTATAATTATTTTGGCTCCCTTTATTTTTTTCTGCACTCATTTCTACTATACTTCCATCAGAATTTTAAAAATTTTGGTTTTTCATTCTATATAAGTACCCCCCAAAAAGAACAGCTTTCCCACTTCTTGAACTGTTGTCTCTTGCAGAAAAATGCTTTAGTTATGAGTACAGATTAAATTTTCTTTTGAAGTATTAGCTCTTTTTCTATTCAAAGAGATCTCAAAGGTTGCACTTCAAGCAAACTTTACCACACTACTACTTATGATTTCCCTTCCATATCACAGACACACAAATAATTTGCCTTTAAGAAGAAAGTACTGGATTATTTTGTTCAAGATGCTTCAGTAAACGGCCAATTAAAAGCAATAATGAAAGAGCTTAGGCAATGACAGTAAAAAAAAATTATCCGGAATACTGTATATGAAAAGAGAAAAAAAAGCACTCACAGAACTTCTACAGATTTTCAAACAAGAAGCTTCTTTGAGGCCATTTATTACTGAAACTAGCTCATTGTTATTCATGGCTTTGTATTGGTAAATCCTTCAAGGAAAGAGTGGTAATCTCATAAGAATAATAAGTGATGCAAAGATATTATTATTTATGTTTGTAATGACTATTTTGCAGCAGTATCTTGACTTAAAATATCTCAATTGCTTTAGGCACTACAGAAATAGGAAGTCATTGAAATAAAAATGGTATAGGTTCATCACTCACAATTAACTGCACTAAGTCTTTTTAGAGCTTTAGATCTTCTTCTTATACTGACTTATTCTTTGTATATAAGCCTATAAATGGTATTCATTTTAGCTGTCAGGACTGCTTCTGAAGAGAAATAGCTTTATAAATGGCTTGTTTTATAGCAGAGATGGCTAACCTTTTGGCCCCGAGTGCCCCAAGCGC